>VZTO01009933.1:5841-28959 GCA_013400615.1 Syrrhaptes paradoxus
CCCCCCCCCCCCCCCAAAAAAAAAAAAGGACTGAACTTATTCTGCACAGTTTCTTTCAAGTGGTGGCTCGTGCACAAACCTCATGGTGCAGGCAGGGCTTGGAATATCCACCAGCTTGTTTCTGTAGTACAAGCCCTGCATGGAGACACTGTGGAAAGGGATACAGAGAATCCCAGCATGAAAAGTTCTGGGAATTTTTTCCCTGTTTTCAATTCAAAATTCTGCACAGCATTAGCATGCTTGCCTGGTAATCCCTTAAGCAACAGCCCAGTTATCTAAGTAGCAATGATCATTTCTTCTAACCCTAACATCTCTACTTTCATGGGCAGATACAGGCAGGAAGAGACACCCACAGAAAGGCATCGTAGATTTTCACAGAGGAACTCTAATGCAGAAATCTATTAACAGGCAGCCAGCAGGTCCAGGAAAAGGATGACTCCCCTCCTGTTCAACACATATGAGACTGCCCCTGGAGTACTACATGCAGTTTCAGCATCCCCAGGGCAAGACAGATATTGAAATACTGAAGCAAGCCCAATAGATGGTCACCAAGATTAGTGGGGAGCTGGAGCACATGGCATTCAAGAAGAACCCGAGACAACTCATCAAGTATTATTCTTCACCAT
This sequence comes from Syrrhaptes paradoxus, assembly GCA_013400615.1. Lineage (NCBI taxonomy): Eukaryota > Metazoa > Chordata > Aves > Pterocliformes > Pteroclidae > Syrrhaptes > Syrrhaptes paradoxus. The sequence goes on from VZTO01009933.1 coordinate 6,468, forward strand.
GATGTTAGTCACACACTGGCACAGGTGCCCAGAGAGGCGGTGGAATCTCCATCCCTGGAGAGACTCAAACCTTGACTAGCCAAGCAACCTCACCTTAACAGAGCAAGTTTCAGATGGATTTCACAGGTCCCTTCTAATCAACATCAGTATGCATTTCTACATAGTGATACCAGCTTCATATTTTCCTTTCCATTTCTCAAAAACGCACCCTTCCTTTCCAAGAAATGCCTTAGTCTTCTCCCATTTGTTTTCTTTCCTTAAAACAAACAAAGTCACTCCCATATTCTCATTTTTCTTTTGCCTCTTACAAGAAGCTTCAAAACGCCTTTTTATATCAGAAAAGTTCTTTTCTTCATCCTGCTTAGCTAGAAATGTTCTGCTCCCCGGCCTGCCAGCTAACAGCACCTCTCTAACCAAAGGAATCTATTAGTACCTGGAAACCAGCTCCCTAGGAATTAGGTCATTACTTAAGAGAGAAGACTAAACTGTAAAGGTGACTTAGCTTGTTAGAAGCTATTCTTCTGTAACTTCTATAGCTTAGAAGCTATTCTAGGAAGGATAGACAACTGCTTCTTGAGTGACTTTATTGATGACTGTAAGATTTATGGCTGATGCACAGTGTCTCCCTTGTTAGCTGAGAAAATGACCTTTCAGCAAACCTGAAAGAGGTGTTTTTGTTTCAAAATTCATCTTCCTTTCATAATTATTTACTGTGCATTTTGTGACATGGAACAGGATGCTTAATTATCCTAGCACATGATCAATGCATATACTTCCACGTACAACAATGACTAGAAAGTCACCCTAGACAAAGCTGAAAGATATTCTGTATGACAAAATATTCTCCATCACATCACTGCTTTCATTTGCCCAGTACAAATGTTTCCTTTTCTATTCATAATTTTATGTTTTTGGAGTTTCTTCTGGTTTTCTTTTGGTTTCTGTGTTTTTCGTCCATTTCAAGTTATTCCATGGTACCACTTAAATCATTATAATGAGATCAGGAATATTTTCCTGCAAAATTATGAAGTTAAATAGATATGATAATAGGCACAGGTCACGGAGTTCCAATTGCTTGTATAACTGTATTTTCTGCAATGTATTTTGGGTGTTTTCTTCTTTTTATTCCATTCTTTCAGTAATTTAAGAACTGAGATACAAAGCTCATTAAAGTCAGGATTGCATTAGATGGTCAGAAAATAAAAAAATATGCAGTGTAACCAGGAGGAAGGAGGGCAATTAAGACAACATCTAAAACAGTGTTCCTGGGCCTAGACTTGTATGGAAAAATATGCATTGAATAATATTTGCAGATTTTATTTTTATTATGTCCTGTCTGTACAGCACAGTTCACACACCTCATGGCAATACACATAAGGTTCATAAGTACGTAAGGCACATACAGTAAAAAGTTTTGGGGTTGTTCTTCTAGTTTTAGCTAAAGAAAATGAAGTCTTTTCCAGCCCAGCAAAACAGCTTGACTGACAATTACAAGTTAATTTATTTATATCAAGCTTCTCGGGTCACAGGAGAGATTGACACTAATCACCAACTTGCTGCTCCATCTATTTCACTAACAATAGCAATAAGCTAGCATTACTTTTAACAGAATAAAAGCCTGATGTAAACAAACTGTCCATCAATGTTTAATTAAAATATAATAAGGAACAGGAAACTCAGTTCTGGGTACTGTTTAGGGTTGCATGGCACCATTTACATGTTGCATCATGTGTCACATCTGCTTATTGACAAGTAAGTATAGATGCCACCTGAGCACAGAGCTGCTGGGAGAACACCACGCATTTTAACACTCAGTCCTCATTTTTTGCATATTGAGGAAAGAATCATTTTACCCTTTGCATTCCTGCATAGATTAACCGTCCACACAAGGGTCTCACCACAATCCTGTGGAAGCCTCTAAAAGTCTTTCAGCTTCCATGGGTTTTTAATCACGTTGTATTACTCCAAAATAAAGATATTTTGGCTTTTTAAATCCCTTCTCAAAACATACATGCTTATTGTTTATTTCACAAGCAAATTCCTGGTTTGTTGATTTCACTTAGAGAGCACATACAAATTTGGCAAGAAAGTGGAGAAAACTGAAGTGCAAGCACTTAATTTTTAATTCACACAGCTGCTTAATGTCAAAAAGTCACTAAAATCAATGTAATCATACAAAAATGTACTTACTTGATTTTATTATTTATAACTTGGGTGAGTTATTTATGGAGTTTTAATGGAGAAATTCACACACTTGGGCCCAAAATTCATCAAAATGTATCTGTTTTCATATCTTGCAGACTTTACATCTCTAAGCTAATATATTTATAGCATTAGCAATTTTCACAGGTTTTGTCTCACTCTCACCCAAACAGAAGAGTTCTAAGGGTAAGGTAGGACTTTGTTTACATTCTTTTTGTAATACGGTAAAACAACATAAACCTGGCTACAAAAACATGAAGCAATTTTGTTATTCTGCATACTCACCAGGGATAAGAGTTATGATAAAAGACATTGTAAAGCATCAATTACCAAAAGAGTGACCAGGACTAAAAAGTTCTGCACTTATGAACTGTTTCACATAGAACTTAGCTTCGGACCTAGGCCTACAAAACAATGCAAAACCTCTTCTACAGAAAAACCAAACCTTAAAGACCCTTCTGCACTACAAGGATTCACCTCAGAAGTGATTGCGGTCACACTCAAGTCAACCTGCACGAGCCAGCTCAGTTCCGGAGGATCTAGGAGCACAGACTACCAAGGCAAGGCCGGATAGCTGGGTGACAAACCTGGCAGCGCAGGGCCGTGCCGGGTGACACACCAGCGGGCATTGAGTGCCAGCTTGGAGGCTGTGGCACAATTATCCATCTGTGAGATCGGGTGAGAGGCTGAAGCTGTTCTGACTGAACTGATGCAACGTGTGTGTCAAGAAGCTCAAGCCTGCAAAGAAGTTTTACCAACCTCAGTTCGGTTAGATTCAAACTGAAAAAAATGGATTATTTCCTTGAGAAACCCCGACAATAACAAAGAATTGTTTCATTTCGCCCATGCTCAGATAGCTTGTCGAAGCTGTCTCACCTTCACAACCTGTGAACGAAATCCTGCTCAGCTCTAAGGCCACTGGAGCCACCAGGTTGGTGCCTCTGCCTCTGACCAGAAGACGGCAGCCGAGGGATGGGACCGCTGGTGCCTGGCCGCTACTGAGCACCAGTCCTGGGGTGCCTTCATGTATCTTACCGCTTGTAACTTGGGCTCTACACTTCTTCTGAGCTCTGAAACATACTCCCTGCTTCCTCAGACCTACTTAAAGCACCATTTTCAGCTTATTTAACCAAGGTAACGTGCTGAAGCCATTAACTGGTGTGCTCTAGCATAGCTGCAGATCACCTCGGCAGTCCTTCTGGACCCCCAGGAATGAGCTAACCACTGAGTAAAAGGAGCATAGAAGAATCCACTCTTCCCTTTCAGGTTTCATTACTTAGAATGCTCCCAGAACAGTTTCCATTTAAATTATTTCTTTTTAATTTCAGATAGGATTTGAAGTAGTTTTCGTTGAACAAATCTGTATTTCTGTGAAATAATTATTAATATAATAAATAGAAATACTGTTCCAAAGCCACATAAAATACCCTGCCTTAGTGAATCTGGGCAAGAAGAACTTAAACACAGTAATATAGTTATATCATAGCATGTGTTCTTTTTGTTGGAGGGTCAGCTGAGCCAAGACATCCTAACAAAAACATTTCTTCTTCAGGTGTACTATTTGCTGTCTCTCAAACAAAGGAGTGTTGAAAATGCCATCAGTAAAACAACTTTAAGAAATATAAATTATAACTCTTATGCAACTTATGGAGACTCTTAAGAAATCACATCCAACCACACAAGCTCGGTTCTTCTGATAGTTTACCTGGGTGCTCTTCTAACTGAATCCATCTGCACAGATAACTGTCCTAAGCTTATCAGCTGCCATTTCCAAAGCAGCAAGGATTAGCACAAAGCATTTCCTTCCTTTAGAGAAGGTATTTTCTCCTATTTTTATGTTCACTTACAGAAAGCAAATACAACATGCCACAGCACTATGAGATATCCAAAATACTCCTTCCAGCTTTATGTGCTTCATTAATCAGCCCCTAAACTAGGATTCACTGAATGCATCTCATAGTTAGATACGGTGAGACACTGGAACAGGTTGCCCAGAGAAGCTGTGGATGCCCCATCCCTGGAGGGGTTCAAGGCCAGGCTGGATGAGGCTTTGAGCAACCTGGGCTAGTGGAGGGTGTCCCTGCCCATGGCAGGGGGGTTGGAACTAGATGATCTTTAAGGTCCTTTCCAACCCAAACCATTCCATGATTCTGTGATTCTATGATTATCCAGATCTGCAACACTCCTTAGCAGAAATCTCTTCCATTCAGAAACAACAGAAAAGCAAGGAATGGTTATTACGCCTTCAGTAATAAGCAGCAGAGAATACACTGTCCCCAAAACCAGAGAGTGAACATTGGCTGCTTGCCTAATCGTTTTTAAAATAATCTAATTACATGGAACAGTTCAGAGGGTAGTTACCAAAAAAAAAATTTAAAAAATGTGGAACTAACAGGGCAACAGCATCCCTGGTAGCAATGGTCTGAGCCCTGGGGGCAGCAGGAGTGGGAAGAGAAGGGGACCTGGAAAGTGAAAGGCTAAACATTTAATTATCTTTGTATAACAACAGCCTAAATCATCTCAGGGTGTCATTCACTTGAATTTTGCAGACAGCCTGAAAGAGCAGAGCCAAGAAAAATAAATATGGCTCCTGTCACCAATACAGTTTTTGTGAATTTGGCCTCTTTATTGCTGATGATTTTAGCAGCAACATTCTGCTAGTGAACTCACAGTGTGGTGCAAAGTTAACTTTCTCTAACACCTGTCTGGGTGGAAAGATCCAACAAAAAATTAAACCGCTGCCAGTATCTTCAGCTTCCCTTTCCCCAGCATTTTTTGTGGTAGAAAGTTTCAAGACATGATGGAAGCACACCAAAAAGTAAAACTGAATTCCCCAGCAGATAGGCTGATTATGTTTCTCCTTTAGGTTATAATATGAATACACAAAGCTGCTGTAGAAATCTCTCAGTGTGGAAGAGCCCAAGGATTTTGCTAGACCGCACATACAGGGCCCTCAGCAGAGAGGAATTAACCAAAGCTGAGAATAATGCTGTGACCTGCACGGTTCGTAAACCCCTAATTGTAAAGGATGCACAGCAAGATGTTGTGAATCAATGAGGCAGCACAGGGAAACATTTACAGCTGAATTTCATAGACACACTTTATCTCCTTTTCCCCTAAAACAAGAAGAAAATTCTACTGTACCCAGAATTCCAAATTAGGCTTTACCAGCAACAATATTTTACTAGTAATCAGTGCTAGTGGAATTTTTTTTTTTTAACTTCTGCTCAGGACATCTTTCCTGCTAATAATCTTCAGATATCTACATCATTCACTTTCTCAAATGACTGCTATGGTGGTGGGAGGAAGCAGGCTAAAGTGTATCATTACCAATAGAAACAGCACAAATTTAAAGTCCTAAAAATGCAGTCCTTACTCATGCTGCTGAATGTTCTTTAAAAGCAACAACAACCATTGAAATTTATCAGGTCCCTTGGGTGAATTCACCAAATAGAGAAAAGCAGCTCAGGAACATAGAGGGTATGTTTCACTGCAAAGAGATCACAAAAAAACCCTAGCAGTATATTTAGGAATAACCTTGGTGCTGTAAAAACTTTCCCTGCAGTCTCGTCAACTTAAGCCTCCCCTTGGAAACACCCCAGGGTAAGAAGCACACAAGCAACCTCATAGGCAGGGTATTGCAACCTCATAGGCAGGGTATTGCAACCTCCCAGCTCCGTACTGCACTTGCTACAACCTTACACAGGATATAATACTGGAATGTAAGTTATTTTGAAGTACAAACCATAAGAAATGGAGGAGGCCAGAAAATAATCCGGCATTGTTGTCCTGATATCTGCAAGATCCCACAACTGGATCTCAGCTCAAGAGCTTGTTGTCTTGTGGGCCTATTCCAGAATCATAAGTTAACATGAAACCAAAGCAGGGAGCTAAACATAGATTAGTATCTTTGCTCTCTAATGTCAAACTGAGAATAGAATAGTTCTTTTCAGCTTAGAGAAAATAAATCATCTGGAACTGACAAATCCAAAGAAAAAAAATTTAAAAAACTTTTTCAGAAAAAAAAAAATTCCTAAGACAAAATAGACAACCTAATAAGGTCACATCTTTGAGATCTCAAAGTGACACCTATTTATCTGATTACATAAAATACCATTGCAGTAAGTTACAACAGTTGTAAGAACAGCAGCTCCATATAAGTTAAAAATAAGAGTACGATAGGTTGTGATTTGTCAGCCACAGCAGGCAGAACTGCATTTAAACATTTACCTTTCACTGCATGCTGTTACTGCCTTTGTGAAATTGTAGGTAATTCTTAAAGAAAAATTTGCAGGCTTTCAGCAAGTATGCCTCAAGCACTGTCTTCCCTCCGATGGCCTATGTGGCAGTAAATTTCTAGTTCTTAGTCTTGACTTTAAGTTTTAATGACACTACTTGAACAGATCTTTTTCAATTTCTAGTTAAAATGAAGGTCATTAATTCAAAAAACAGACCTCATAAAATAAGAAAAGCTGACCAATGCTGACTCTTAATATTCTCACGCACTGTGATACTAGTTCAATTTACTGTTCTACCATAGACAACGAAGTCAGAAGCAGTATTTTCTTTGCCTTCCACGGCTGTATGCGTTGTTATGAATGTACACAGCCCATAAACACTCACCACCCCTCTCTTTACCTATGGCTGTGCATTGGTTACAGCCACAGCAACACTGCTTGGAGCACAGTTCAAGACCTTTCACTTGTACAAGTACTTTTCTGCAGTGCCTTGAGAAACAAATTACCTTCTCCCAAGTACCTTTCTCTTACACAGGAGTATTTTGCTTCCATTCTCAAAGTCTTTTTGTTTGCCGCCCTTACAGCTGAGCTGCCTAACGAATTCCTTCATTCCAAGAACAAAAACACAGCAAGCTCTCCTTAATCTGCAAGGTTGCCACAAAAATATATATAAATAAATCTGTCTTTAATGGATCTTAATTTGTACTTTTCAATTTCACTAGACCCTGCATGCCATGACATGAAAACTGCACTTCATGAAAATACAATGATTTGCTTTCTAATTGCCTAGATGAATGAACTAACCAAAAGGCCAAAGTGATGGAGGCAGACAGAAAAATAACCCACAACCCCAACAAAAACCAATACACATAAAAGTTGCATGCATACATACTTATTATCCACATATTTTAAGATTTAAATTTATCTTTCATAAGTCTCAACTAGTGAGTCAACCATTTTCACAAAGAATGACAAGAGCAGGACAGCTTTGCTCTCCCCGAGCGCCTTTCAAAGCCTGCTGGGTTTTGATGCACAGATCACAGAGCTACAATAGGACCATACAGGAGATGTGCTACATAAGGAATTGTTCAAAACAATTCTGCATTTTTCAGTATGGGGTAGGTTATGAAACATTTGAGGGGGGCCTAAATATCTTCACAGGTATCCTAGTTTGCCTAGAAGTAGAAGGAAAACAAAAAAAAAGGAGGAGAGATTATCCACAACCAACCAAAAGACACAGACATGTCTTCTTCTGAAAAGTTCTTCTTTGAGTTTCATGAAGAAAAGCTAATACAGTATCTTATCAAACAAAAATCTTACTGGATATTTCTGGAAATATTGCACAGTAGCACTGACATGTTTCTAATAATGTACTTCCAGATTCACTAGCTGATAAATTAAAGTACAGCACAGGTGTTGCACTTTAACTCCATCTAAATACAGCTGTAAAGATTTTTTTTCAGCCAAGGTACTTTGATATCTACAATGATTTTAGTTCATGCAGACCCTTTTACAGTACCAGGCAATAAAGAATGGCTTACCAGCCTCTTTACCCCATGACACCCGTGCTTCAAACAATCTGCTGCCTTTTATGAATGAATCACTGTTTATACAAAGTGCCAGTTGTGGTCTCTACCTTTAAGAAATGGAAAAGTCAGTGTAGACATCAGGATTTAGCTTTTGTTGGCAAAGCTTTTGAAGAAAAATAAAACAGCTTTGCAAGAATATGAGATTTAGAGTTTGTTTTTTTTTTTCCATTTCTTTGAGGCGATTTTTCTCACTGTGAGGAGAATTAGACTGTTTTAAACAGTAGACTCACAGGCAAAGAAAGAAAGAAAATAATGGCATTTGGTTTAGGAAACAGGAGGAGCAGACATCTTTATCATGACAAGGGAACTTTGTTGAAAATGTGTTAGTCAATATAAAATCTTACTACAGAGAGAATACAAAAACAACCTCTGGAAAATCTTGCTTAGACATGGTTAAAGTGAGTCATAGTGAATAAGTTTGTCCCTTAGTTCAGTTCATATTTTGAAATAACCTACAAAACACGTTGTTGCTGTAAATGCTTTCAGAGAAGAGAAACCACTAAAATCACCAACTTCTCAAAAAAAAAAAAACTATCTGAAACATACCTTAAATTTCTTTTCTCCTGCCCCCCTGTTGTCTTTGCCCCATACCTTCTGTCCCTGGCTGTCGCACAGACTCCCACTCAGCTCACCTTCCCATTTCCCATGGAAGAGCTCACTGCTCAAATCTGGCAGCTCCAGCTCGAGCGTTTCAGCAGAAGATGACGGCAAACGGCTGCTCAGGTTCCACCAGGGACAGAGGGAAAGAGGGTGGGGGGTCAACTCTGCCACCACAGACTCTCTCAGACGCTTCTTCAGTTCGGCTGAGCACCTGGCTTACATCTCTCATGGAAGGTCCAAGGTGCTGCTGAGTGCTAGAAGAGCAGCGGGAGGGCTGCTTCCCACAGAAATGTAAAACCAGCAGCTGATCCAGCTGCATCCAGGCTGAGGACGATAGGAAGCCCCAGCCACTGACTGAGCACACTTCAAATCTCTCTCTCCCTCTGAAGCAGGGCTGTAAATACAAGTTTCTTAATGCACTCTTTCTAGAGCTACAGCAGTTATAGAGTTTANTTTTTTTTTTTAAAAAAAAAAAAAAAAAAAAAAGCCATCTGGGAACCATCTGGTGTTCCTGACCACATTTTTAAAAAGAAGTGAAAAGGAGCTACTCAAGAGAGTTTTGAGATGTGAAAGGAACGCTGGGCTACACCTGAGCAAGTGCTAACATCTGGGACAGCATACTGAAAGAGGAGGGCTCAGATACTTCAAAAAGCATCTGGAAAACATTTCTAAAAAAAAAAAAACCAGAAACAGAAGCAAAAACTGTTTGTTGTGTTAATTCTTAACAAACAGACAACTGAGGGGTAAAAAGGTTGTCTGACCCAAGGACTTACACATGTACACAAGTAACTGAATTGTACAAATGAAACAGAAAAACTGACCATACAAGTGACACCAACCCTTCAAACCAGCATCAGAAGCATTTTCTAGGTCTAGTCCTCTCCTTTTTCCTGATACTACCTCATATAAACCCATTGTAATATATCAAGCTCCATTTAAAACACTTTTTAATTAGTATGAACAATTTTTTTCATGTCCAACATTTGCATCAGAGAATATATCATGATTCAAATGTGTCAATCTTACATAATTTCTATGCACGTGTTACATCTGATAGAAGACTATTTCAGTCTAACCCAACTCCTCATTTCTAATTTCTCCCCGAATTCCCATAAATGTCAGCCTAAAATAACGTAAAGAAATTCAGTAGTTAACAGAGATGAGTGCCCCCCTGCTTTCAAATTCAGTTGTCAAATATGGAATTCTGTTCTTATAAAAAAAATCAGCAAGGAAATTTAGAAATTAAAGTTGTTGATTTGCGTTTTTCATGTCTACATTTACATATGGCATTATGTTTAAAAACAGAGTTAATGAAATGTGTTAACTTCAGCAGAAATAAACACTTAATTTTAAAATTTCTAGAGCTTAAAAAAAAATCAGCTGAAAAATTTAAATTAAGAGGTGAAAGATATTAACAATGTCTGTGACACTTCATTCTACCATGATGTAACTTGCCTGACTTACATAATGAGGGGTTTTAACCAGTTTTCTCCAAGAGCTAGAAAAACAAAACAAATTTTTAAAATAAAAAGGTGAGCTAGAATTTGTTTAAGGCGTTCAAATACTCAATATCATTCTGCTGTCAGTCATGTTCTCACCTAACTAACAACTATTAATCTCCATATCTTTATCAATTCCTCTGTGATGTGAAGTGTCAAAACCCACGAGTAGTGTCCTAAATAATAACAGTTCACTTGCAATGCACAAAATCTTATAGTGAATAACAGCAATAGCACACAGAAATCACTGCTGAAATCTATTATGTAGATGTATATATGCTACACAGAACTCATTGAATTTATCAGGCAAAACCAAATACAAATGTTATTGCCTTCTCCTAAGAGACGGTAAACAGGAGAAACTACAACTTCGAGAAGTACTCTACATTGAAAGTGCAGATATAAAAATTAGTGTAGTGCAGTTAAAAAAAATAGTGGTGAAATGGGTAAACCATACATTTGAAGCAATGTAGGTTTCACACGTGGAATTAGTATCAGAGTAGTATCCAACATGTCTTGAAGTTCCCATGTTCCCCTGTACTTCTCAGGGCACGAGCACTCAGAAAAGACAGCACTGAAAGTGGTGACATCTTTAGTGTTTAGTTGCATCAATATCTCTCAGCTACAGAGTGTCCTTCCAGCCACCTCCTCTTTGCTTCCCTTTTCCCTTCTTTCTTTCTTCTCTTGTACACACACTTGTGCACCCAGTGCTGTTGAAATCTGGAAAGTCTGCATCTGCTTCCAGCCCAAAGCCTATTTAACTTAAAGCTTTAAACAAAAATACACTAAGAAAAGAAAAAAAAAAAGGAAAACAGCTGGGAATACCCAAATTTTCCTCTGTTTCCCTTACCCTAGCAACACAAGAAAATAGCAGCTTCCCTGAAGTATATATATAAACATCTGTAAAAGCACAGCAGTGATCTTCAAGGATACATCTGGGAAGTCAAATGGTAACCACTAAGAGGAGTAAAACACATTCAGCACACTGAACAAAAGCACAGCCAGTATTTAAGAAAGAGCAATAAACTCATCTTTGGCACTGTTCAGGAAGGAAACTGCTTTTGTACCCAGTTTATATACATAGCCTACTCACTTGGGTGAGCTCAGACCAGCTCAGACCTTTCCCCAGCCCTTCCCCAGAAGGCTGCTAGCATACACAGACCCATCAACCCCTTCACATCTAGCCAGCCTGGCTCAGAACAAGAGTCTGTGACACCCTTACGTCTCCCATTTTCTTCCTTCCAAGGCTTCTTCAATTAAGATTAAGAATTGTATGGAAGCGCGTAGGTGCAAGTGATGGGCTGCCTCCTGCACCTCTGGTTCCTACCCATCCTGCCATTTCGGAGCTGTAAATCTGATCAGAAACACGCTGCTCCTGCAAGAGAAGTACAGCCAGGGTAAAGGGAAGGCTCACCGACTGCACAGAGGAGCCAGCACCCAGCAGGAATGACCTGCATCTCCCAGGTGAGATGTGTTTTGCTTTTGTGTTCCAGACATCTGTCCACTTGCACAGCTGTCCTCTGCTCATCAAGGGGATACACGGAATCCTTTGGGTTGAAGCACCTCATTTTCACTGATCCCCTCATTATGCAGTGCTCATACAAGTTTTAATCTGTGGGTGTTTTTCAGACCAGGTTTATTTTTCTCTTCCAGTATTTCTCTATTTGTGTATGTGTCATCTAATGTAAGGGTTGCAGAGGTAATTGCTGCCCTTCTGCGGAAATGCTCAGAAATCACTGCGGTGAACCTCGCATAGCAGCCAGAAAGCAGCTTAGAGTTGGCTCCAGACAGCCTTCATTTATATAGCCAAATGCGTTTTTGTAAAGCTAAACTAAATGTGTGTTTATCAGACAAGTCAAACACTCAAAACTGCCACGTCCGCAGCCCCTTTTCCACCAAAGGGCTTGCCCTTACAAGGGAGATGGAATTTACTGCGAGGCTGTCAGATACTGTCAAGTCCTGCTCAAGGAACACACGATAACCCCGTTCTCAAACCTAAAATCAGCATAGGGCAAGACTGTCCACATTGCATAACCCGTTATATACCCCCTAGGAAGAAAACAAAACAAAAACACAAACAAACACGACACATGCAGAAAACCAGGAGGAAAAAAAACAACTATTTTCCCTAGGGTAAGGTTTTTCTATAGTCTGGTGCCTATCTATCATCTCACTAGTTGTTCTGGTGATTACTGCTAGTGTGCAGCACAAATGAGACCAGACAGCAAAGCAGAAAAATTTGCTGATGGCATGCAGTTGTAAATTATTTGATTTAATTAATCAGTTAAAAATAAGAGGGCAAAAGTCTTCTGAACAGAACAAGGAGTATAAAGGCTCAAACTCTGCATCACAAATGGACAGTACTTCATCGCACCAAATATATCCAGGGGAACTACCACAAAAAGGATTTACTCAATAAGTGACAACGATAATACCCACCAGACTGAATAAAGTGAATAGTAATATATGCAAACACATGCCTTCGTTTTTTTTCAGAGCAATACCTTTCTGAAATTTAAAAAAAACCAAAAAACAAAAAACAAAAATTAGTAAGAAACTGACAATAAATGTTCCTTCCAGGCAAAAAAGTTATAAAAGCAGCACAAAAGTGAAAAAAATATTGTAAGCGCAAAGATGGCACAAAAAATGAATTATAGCTAAGACAGGTTTCTTATTAATAAGTCACATCAAACCAAAGTAATGTGCATCTTTGGCAGAATCATATGTCTTGTGAATAATGGAAAAACAGCAGAATTTATAAATTATAAGATATTGGCATGATCTCATAGCATTTCTGTAAGGAATAGGAAATAAAGGTCAAAAGCTAAAAAAGGTGCAAGACTATTAGTCACATTACTTCTACATATTAACAGGGCTCCACACTGGTCTACCCAGTACGGTTGAAGATTTTCATTAATCATCTGAATAATGCAGCAGAACATCTATTGTTACTAAATTAAAAGACGTCAGCAACCTGGGTTGTGGAAAAGAATGAACTCAGAAGGATCTTAAGATATCACTAAGTAGCAGTGATTAATATCCAGTCATGCAGTGCGATCCTTGGGATGGTAATCCTCAGTATGAGCATCCTTACTATACTGATCCTCGAAGTATTTAGAGTATTACATCAATGTAAGTGGAAACTGACCTATTAAAAGTAATTTTAGTTTCTGTTTTACTCAAATCACAGTGGAAAAAGAAAACTACTATAATACAAAAATATGCAAGATTCATGTGGTGTTTCAGCTGTTTCCAAAACTAATGTGGAAACCACTCACACTCTGTTGTAATATACTAATCTAACCAGCAAAAATGAGGGTAAAACAGAAATACAAGGTCACAGTAAGCATTGAGAAATGGATCTAAGTCAGTCTTAAGGATACAACTGGTTCTCATTCACCTTTAGAATCTACTGAGCAGACAGCTGCATCCAAGCTAGCTGCATTGAGAGTCAATAGGCAGAAGCAGGCACATCAAAGTGCAATTTATCCCGTCCCAAGACACACATCTAACCATCAGTCACACCCAACTGCTGCATTCTGCTCTCCAGGGACCATAAGTGAGACTGCATACCTAGCTCACCCAGGCATCTTCACAGAATCACAGAACAGTTTGAGTTGGAAGGGATCACGGAGGCCATCTAGTCCAACCCCCCTGCAGTGAGCAGGGACATCTTCCACTAGACCAGGCTGCCCAGAGACCCGTCCAACCTGACCTTGAATGTTTCCAGGGACAGGGCATCTACCACCTCCCTGGGCAACCTGTGCCAGTGTTTCACCATCCTGCACGTAAAGTAGTTCTTCCTTATATCTAGTCTAAACTTCTCCTCTTGTAGTTTAAAACCATTACCTCTTGTCCTATTGCTACAGCCCCTGTTAAAAAGTTTGTCCCCACCTTTCTTATAAGCCTCCTTTAAGTAGTGGAAGGCTGCTAAAAGGTCCCCCCGGGATTTTCTCTTCTCCAGGCTGAACAACCCCAACTCTCTCAGCCTGTCCTCACAGGGGAGGTGTTCCAGGCCTTTGACCATCCTGTGGCCCTCCTCTGGACCCACTCCAACAGGTCCATGTCCTTCCTGTGCTGAGGACTCCAGAGCTGGACACAGTACTCCAGGTGGGGTGTCACAAGAGCGGAGGAGAAGGAGAGAATCACCTCCCTCGACCCGCTGGTCAGACCTCTCTTGATGCAGCCCAGGATACAGTTGGCTTTCTGGGCTGCAAGAGCACACTGCCGGCTCATGTCAACTCCTTTGGTCCATCTTCAGTTAGAGAAGGGTAGCACTGTCCCCAGTATTTAGGCAGATATTCTGAAGCATGCCTGCTGTTAGCAGAGCATCAGAGCAGTGCCACAGTTCTGCTTTTTCTGACCAGATCTCCACAAAACAAAGACCTTGGGCTGCCCACTTCAGTCTGGCTTTTTGTTGCCAGTCAGGCTGAAGTTGATACCAGAAGGTTATGTGGAGGCATAAACAGGCCTTAATAACTCTGAGGTCATATTTTTCCAAAGCAAGCATCTGACATCACGCCTTCTGATCTTTCCATGGTTCACCCAATGACAAAGACACTGACTACTCTGCTGCTTTTGGATAGAATTCCCCATTTGTTCCCTTTCTACCACAGCTCACTGTTTCTATCAGACAGTTCAGAAGAGGGAACGTTCCTGTGGCTCTTTGTAACACGGTTATGACTGCTTGAATCCTGGCCCAGCAACATCAGCGGGAGTTCTGCCTTTGATTTCAGTAGCACTAAAATTTCACTCACAAGGTTTTGGACACAGATGAGAAGAGGGTGTAACATTCAGCATCGTACAGAGAACTCAAAAAAAAGGGTCTTCTTGCACTGCTCCTCTGTAATACACATTTTCAGTAGAGACATACTGCTGGGTTATCATTGTCACAAACTTGTAAGAATTTGTCTTTTATCATTAAAATGGGTAATAAAATCATTCAATAGCACATTAAGGTGATCAGAATAAAGCAGCTGCCACCTTTTCTTCAGAAAGGTGTCTTCTTGTGTTACACACATTTGCTATTGACAGCGTTCAATAACCACTTCCCAATGCAGGGGCTCACTGCTGTACACCCAGAGCTAAGCTGAGCCTGCTCGTCCAAGTGAGAGGTTTGGGGAACATCAGTGGCTGTTATTGACCAGCAGAACAGTGTGCCATCACAAAAATACTCCTAACTGGTAGGTTAGACAGGACAACACTCCAGATTTCGAGAATATTTGTGTACATCTCCCTCCCCTTTCATACAACAGCTACTCCCAATTCTCATTGACTTACAGACCTCAAAAACCAAAACAGTTAGAGAGAAAATTAAACAGACCACATCATCTTTTTTCTTTCATGTGCTGAAGAACTGATGTCAGCTGTGGCTGTGCAACACACAAAACATTACCATTTGATATCAAGGATCACTGACACCTGGGGGAAATACAGCGTTACGGATGAACCTTCACAACCTCTTGCCCGATTTTGAAGGAAAACTCAGTAATTTTGTAGGGGACCATGAACTTCATCTTGCAGAACATGCATACAACAGCACACTGTGTACATGATGGCAAGTGGGCAGAAGCATTAGTAAGTTTCAAGTGAGGAAATAAAGAATCCCTGACTGCTCTTGTGATGTGGATATTTCACCAGGTGCTCTTGAGAACTGCCACAGAGGAGCTAAGTTTTTACAATAGACTGCTGACAAATTTTCTCTTGCCCAAAATTCAGTATAGGATACAAAGCTACAAATACATATTCACATCAGGTCACAATGAAATAAACTTATAATATACTGGAGTAGCCCTTGAGACAGACGGGAGTGGGTTTCTGAGAATGAGAAGCTGGGGTTCTGCAACACTGGGGTCACAGCTGCTGCTCTGACCACTGGGGGTTTCTTCTCTGGCAATAGAGAAGGTTTTGCCTTCCTGGAAGGCTTCACTTTTAGACTACTTCTGTTTGATTCAATTTTTTCCCTTCATTTTTCTAACAAAATGTCATTTATGAACATTTCAACCTTAGATTATTCTTCCTACTGTAACTCAGTGCCCATTCTTCTCAGAGTCACAAATTTCTGAAAATCAGATAAAAACCCAAGGTCAATACTTTCTGCACTCAGGGAAAGAAAAATCTAGTTCTCTCACCAGATGCTGATAGGGTGCTTACTGTGTTAGCAGAATACATGAGCAAAGGGGAGATTTGGGGTGGCTGAGGAGAAAATGGTCCAAAAGGAAGAAGAAATGGTTCCTTCCCCTCCTTCCTGATGATAAATACAGCAAGACACACTTCCAGCATATAATCCCTGGAAAGCATATGTACTAGATTGCTAACTGGCCAAAGTTGTCTCTCTCATGGCCTTAGCAGAAACAAGGAGTTCTGCTGTGGGTTAGACAGTTGGTCTTCAGCGCTGTGCTGATAATATTGTACAAAAAACTCCCAAGTACAACATTTATAGCTGCTTGAAGAATTGGTTTATTTCTAAATTCCTCATGAATTATTATTTTGCTTTCTTACCCACACAGTTAATCATCATACTTAGTTTCCAAATACAAGATTAGGGGATCTTGAATTAGTCCTGAAATTGTGCCACATACAAAATTCATTTTTCTCAAAGAATTATGAAGATAACAAGCTTCCCAGGAGGTGGAGGACACATAACAGTTGTCCAGACACAAATAGGAGGAGAGAAGAAAAATTTGCCTATATATTGAAACAAAAGGGTATTTATCACCATCCGTGTCCTCTTTTGAAGGACAAAATGGAAAATGAAAAGTACATTTTCATACTTTATGACCAATATGTAGGACAATATGTTACTCCATACTTGCCTAATTTTTACCTCTCTCATTAAGCATCCCATACTCATTCTGAGACAAAACAGCATCCTGAACTGATCAGACCTTTTGTTACATACTATGGAAGTTATTATTTTTCCTAAATGTGCTCTGCTTTAGGACTATATAGGTTAAAAAAAAAAGAAAAAAGTATCTAAAATATTGGAATGGTTATACTATACCAGTACAAGCTACTCAACACATGTGCTTTCTATCATAATGATTTGGCACTTATTTGGATCCACCTTTTTACACATCCATGCCCAAGTAATTTTTCTCTTTTCAGTACATCTCACAGAGCTAGCAGAATGCCATACAAGTAAAGTTATCCACCAGCAATAAGTAGGTGTTAAAACTTAAGTATAATTACAGCTTCAAACCACCTGGCAGATGTCTAATATAAAATTTGTTTTAATCTGAAATGCTTTGAAACTTTTAAGAAAGCATTTCAGCCTTTTTTCTCAAAAGTAGTGAGTGTATCTCATGAGTTTATCAAAACATTTTCATTAGAACCTCAAGCACCTGTAACACAAGGTACGGGAACAATAAACTTCATCTGGACATGATGCAGGTATACAGCTCTGGATGCTGACACGGCTCTGGATGGTTCAGCTTAGACCTGACAGTGTCTCAGAGTCAGATTCAGTAACCTGGCTTGGGAGCTGGGCTGTCATTAGACAGCGGTTAGGCTTCAGTTCAAACTGCCAGAGGGAGCCTTTGCCTCAGTAGTCAAGTCAGCACAATCCTTACTCCTAATTCACTGGTCGTCTTCATCTTCCAGGGGAAACAAAAAAACCCCAAATAAACAAAAAAAAACCAAAACAACAACAACACACCACAATTAAAAAAAAAATGAAAAAAAGCTCTATTCTATTCTTCAGAAAAAACCAAACTGCAAGAAACAGAGAAAGAAACAAAAGATGATTAGGAAAACACTAATCAAGGTGTTACTATTCAAATCAGTAGTTGAACTCTTTCTTACAAAGGCGTAGGAGAGAGTGACTGCAGTACTTCTGCCCAGGTAAGAAAAGCAAATCCCTTGCAATAAATACCAGCTGAACACATCCTGTGAAGCACTCCAGTTCAGGAGCCTTTCCCTGAACACATTTTGCATAGGGAAGGGAAAATGGGGGTTTCCAGGACACTGCCATAGAGACACCAGTAGCATTACTGACATTTCCTTTAGTGTTCCTTTAAGCTTTCGCTGCCTTAGGTTTCTACCTTCATATCTTTTACTAGTGATGCTTTCATGCCCTGCTGGTGAAATAGTACAAATCTAAGCACAAAGAAGACTTAAAGCCTATGTCAAGTGTACAGGAGTAAATCTGCTGATTTAAGAAAGATACATTCTACCTGTTGTTTCTTTACAATGGATTTCTGCAACAAAGAAAAAGAAAGGAGTAAAAAGACACTGATGTTAAAATACAGCACCTTCTGACATATGCCTAAGCATTCCTTCCCCGCTGCTCAAACCCTCGGTGGAGGAAGAAATTCACGGCAAAGATTCCCCACGATCTTTCAAGCTCATCGTTGCTAGCAGCAATTTTTCCTGCTTTCCTAAGAACCTATTGTTAAATTAGTCACCTAAGCAATGCAATTAACACACAGAACCACAGAATCACACACAGAATCACAGAATGTTAGGGATTGGAAGGGACCTCGAAAGATCATCTAGTCCAATCTCCCTGCCGAAGCAGGAACACCCAGATGGGAACACCCTATGTGAAGTGACACCAGCAGCAAGGCAGGAGCTGCCTGCCCTGCCCACTGCTCCGGGATGGGACAGAATGCTTGTGCTGTGGAGTGTCAGTATGTCCTCTCGCCTTCCGAAAGCGGGCATGCTCTGGGAGGTGGAGTGAGTCTCCTGCTGCTTTCTGCTTTTGTCACGATGAGATAAAGGTAAGCAATATTACAAAGGTTTAATTTACACCACAAACTGACCCAAACATATTTGATTATCATCCATTTGTTTTTGTTTTTCTTGGATATAATATCATCCTTCTTATTAAAGTAGACATGCTTACCTCAGTCTTGATGTGAAAACAAGCAGGAGACTGACTCCCAGAGAAGTCTGGAAGAATTAAAATTCTCACAGGTCATTTTTAATTGAATGTCATGCTACCTCAAACAAAGTTGGCCCTGGATCTCTGAAAGACATCAGGAAAAAAAACAACATAAAATATTGTCAAAATACAGTTATCATCAAAACATGATGAACTATTAAGTGAAACTCCAATATTTTCAAAGCTTTTTCATGCATGTATGTGTGCATATTTATTGCTAATAATAAGTCAGTACAATACACATCCACAGAAAAGACCAGTGAAATAACATCTCATGTACACCTGTGTACAGTTAACGGTTTAAATGGGAAGATGCTTAGTCACGTCTATCTCAGAAAAGTGAATGAAGGACCTTCTTTCTGCTCCATGTTCAGGGACATCCTTCTTGGTGGGCAAGGAGTCCCAGGTCACATATAATGCTGTCCGTCTACGTGGCTTTTTGCTTCTACAAGACAAGGCTGAGGGATCGTCTATAGTGATCCAGACACCCTCAGAAAATAAATTTCTGAATAAGTGTTGTTTATATCCAACAAAAAAAAAAGTAGATATTCTTGTGCATGCTTGGAGAAGAGTGAAGTCCAAAGTTCAAGGAACCTGACCAGTATATTGAGGACAGGACCAGGACAGAGTGTCTGCTTACAGGTGATAGCAGTACTACCACTAAAGCTATGCGGGGTATGCCAATTTCCTGTTTTCCATAGAGGACACCTCATTCAAACAAGAGCAAAAATGAGAAAAGGGAAAGACAGAAAAATTCCTCTTGCTGGCAAAACTTCAGGATGGTCTAGAGCTGAGAGAAGACCAAAAACTGTTTGCAATGAACTGCATCACACCAGTCCAAGGGAACGACACGAATATTGCCAAGGAGAAACTACGTCAAGTTGACAGAGCAGTATGTGGAACAGAAGGAGCAACTCGGATACCGGAGGATGCCAGGAGCAAAGCTGGTGTTTTCCCTGATGGTCTGAGATCCCATGCTGTGGGGATGAAGGACAGTGTCACCTCAGTGAGGATCAGTGGAAGACAGACACAAGTGGTTCCAGCCAATGCTGGTGGAATGGCCTGAGCAGAATCACTCTCAGCAGCAGAAACACCGAGAGGAAAGGGATTCCCCCCGGTAGGATAGTCTGTGCCTCAGCCTGGCAGCCTGAAGCCACAGGAAGCAGGGCAGCACGAGTCAGAATCCCAATCTTCCCAGCTCCTGTAGATCCCAGAGAGCCCGAGAGATCCCGAATAATTGTATAGGTTTAGAAACGTATTGTCAGTGACACAAAACTACTTACTGAGTATGCTTTAGTCACCTTGATTCTAGGATGGGGATCCTAGATATGAAATGCAAATGCAGTAACTGGGGTGGTACCCTTTACTGGATGCCTGAATTTATACCCCTGTTCTTACTGCTTCGATGCCTCCGAGGCTGACATGATGTACAAGCAGGCCAACCATTTCTGACATTGATACAACACTGCATCCATCACACATTATAAGAAAAGTTCACGTCCCTGCAATTTACCCTTTATCCCAGGCCTTCTTCAGCTTTCTATAGGAACCATGCATGCTGTATTAATAAAGCTGGGAAACTCCATCCTCTATGTTTTTTTCTAAATTACTTCCCTGCTGCCCACCTCCCTGTTTGCTTTGATCAGTTTGGGAAGGTCATGCAATCACAGAAGAATGTGAGGAATGATGTCAGAATATGATATTCTGGTGGAGAGAAAGCCCTCCAAGTCTCCATTCTTGCTGGCCTGCAGGCACCTTCTTATTGAACCTTTTCGAACTAGTGAGACTCAAACGTGTAGGGTGCTGACATACAGTGACTTAAACAGTCATTTACTTTTTCACAAGAAAAGGTAAAATAACAATTTTTGCATCATATTCATTTACTTTTTTGACTCAAAGAATAGAAGACGTCTCAAAGAGCAGGTAAAATTCATTTTTTTCTGAAATTGCTTTCATAAGAACAAAGACATTAAAGTTTTACACAGAACATGCTAAAATGCCAGATTATTAATTCAGGGTAATAACTCCTATAAGCAATTACTGAATTATGCATTTTAAATTAAAATTTTCAAAAATGGGAGTGGGTGTATTACAAAAGTGAAAATAAATTTCACAAAACCTATTTTAACTACCTTCTATGCAGTAATTTGTGTGAATTATTTAACATTTTCATTAACATTCTCTGGAAACATACAATATTATATGACTCACGTCTTGAGACTCTTGTAATGTTAAAGGACCTAGCTCTGCAAGTGTTCCTGCATAGATACTCCACTAAATGCATACATACACATTTCTCAGGACATTCACACTGAAACTACAAAATAATGCTGAGTGTCAACACCATTTGAGTCACACTCTATGTACATTGCTCCTTTCCAAGCGTTATACATTTATTCTTCTGTATAACATTAAAAAACAAAGCTCATAAACTTTTGCTTGGTTTTCATGCTCTTTCAGAAGCATATAGAATTTAGGCTTGCAAAGGGAGACAGAATTCCATCAAAGAAAGGTTTTCCTTTAAAAATGTATATATTTCTTGTGCCCTGTTAAGCGAGAGAAAAGAGCTGCATCCCTTAGCACAGCACCTGTTTCAAAAGAGATGGCAGACCAAATAATTAAATCAAAAGTATTCAAACACCCATTAACATTTGACTGGAGGTTCAAGATTTAAACTAGATCTTATGTTATCAGCACCTTCCAGACCATCTTGAATACCTGAGAGAGTGAGACAGACAGATGATAACCGTTATTGAAAATTAAAACTGCTTAATTGTTTGCATGAAGCAGAAGGCAGCCAAGCAATGTGCTGTATGGAGATTTTATTTCACCTCACCACTTTATTAGCACGGTCCCTTCAGCATATGAAAAGTCTCACCAAAATCAGTGGGTAATATTCCCACAGGAATTCTCAACCTAGATATGTGGAGGGGAACCAGGCACCTCAGTGCTCTCCTAGATATTGAAAATATCCGATAGATCCTTTTGTCACAGACCTCTAAACCTCTACATGCGTGTGCCTCTGTCAGTTAAGATCCAGGTCAGTTCGCAGTCCGTAATGAGTGTCGCTGATTGTGCTCACAGATGGCTTCAGTTTGCTGCTCTTTAGAACCCATACACCGATTGGAGACAAAAAAGCAGAACTCAGGTTTTCCTGTTCCAGGTGCATCTAACCATAAGCCCGGTGCATCTATTTTTCCTTTTCCAACGTTAAACTTGCCAGTCACTGCCACATCTCCTTGCCAGCAACTCCCAAATAAATGCACTGAAATGGGCCTAATTAACGCATGCGAGTAAAACCCAAAGTCAGGATGTCACTGCATTAGCTTAAGATGTGCATAACGTTTTTTTTTCATAGTGCTATCAAAAATTTCCACCTGCCAAAGACCAGCTAAAGTGAGGGAGAGAAAGCAGTGTGCACCTTTGCTACGATTTGGCAGACAGAAACAAAGCAAAGTATTTTGTATGGATTTCCCAAAG
>VZTO01009933.1:32537-45515 GCA_013400615.1 Syrrhaptes paradoxus
GATCATCTCGTTCCAACCCCCCGCCATATGCAGGGCCACCAACCACTAGCCCAGGCTGCTCAGAGCCACCTCCAGCCTGGCCTTGAGTGCCTCCAGGGATGGGGCATCCACGACCTCCCTGGGCAACCTGTTCCAGTGTGCCACCACCCTTTGGGTGAAAAACTAATACGCCTATCTAGACAGGATGCGAGATGTCTGAATAAGGAATCTTGTACTCATACTATGTCATTGCACAAAGTCTCACCTGAAATCATCTTACCCACAAAGCTGTAGTTATAAAAATGGAGAATATTACAATTTTCCAAATTAAACTCATAATGTCAGTATCAACAGTATTATATTCTTGGGTGATTGTTTATTACATTATTGCATATCTTACTGTAGTCCAGTAAAAGTCATATTCTCAAACCATAAATTCTAAATTTTACAAGGATATGGGATACAGACATACATCTGTAGAAAACATGTGAAACCACAATATAAAATTACATGTTTTCCACAGAAAATCTGTGATCCACTGATTTCACAAGAAAGAAAAAGTAAAGTGCAAAGGACCTAGCAACAAAACCTTCTGAGAGGCTACGATGCATTCACTCACTGAATTAGGACAGGCTTATATGACAAAAACAGTTGGTAAGAAGCTCACACTCTCCAAAAGAGGTGCACTGACACTCTTGATTAGCATAACACAGATAGTGAACATTTTGAAAATTATACCAAAGCCATTTTTTAAATTACTAGATCAATAAAATTAATGTGTATCATCTCTTTCAAGGCTGACTATTACAGTGAAAGCATTATTTTAATATTTATATAAAAATAAGTTTTTAAAAGTATACCTAAATAAGCTATTTAATCACTGTCCTCATATAGTAGTCTCAAACTGACTCAATTTAAAACATTTTTTTTAAGTTAGAATCCTGTCATTCGTGTTTTACACTCAAAAGGCACAACGATATCTATTCTCAGCTAGAACCCACTAAAAGTGAAATCATCGCAGGACCTAACTCTACGACAATTGTTCAACAGCAGAACAGAATAGCAGCACAAATAGTGTTACTGCCTGAAGTACAACAGGAAACAGGGCTAAGAGAGAAACAGATAATATAAGCATGTGTCTTAGATACTATTCAGTCATAATTCCAACAAAACCTTGTTTTCTGTGCAAGTCATTCTACAAAATGCACAAAACTAACTTTCTTGCTCATAATGTGAAGCACGGGCAGATTCACCAGTCTGTTGTTGTTCACTAGCTATGCAAATTTGCCTTAAGACCACAGAAAGCCAGAAAATTTTGGAGAAAGAAAAATAACTGCTGCTAACCCTTCAGCATGTAACAGAGCAAACGAAAGAAATTAATTTTGTCTTTTTGCAGGATGGCAGTATTGTGATTGACATTATTTAGTTGCTTGCTTAGCATTTGGGTCAGCAGCCTGAAATTGCAGTGAGAAGATAAGACGAAGCATTCTACAGTATTATCACCGTGTTTCTATTTCTGGTGCCTTTCTTCATCAGACAGAAGATGCAACTTCAGGGTTAGGCTTTTCTATAGACAGCTTAGTATCCAGAAATTTATGTATTAGATCTAAATCCCCAAAATCTTATAACTGCTTCCAGGGTTCTAGGAAAGCCAAACAGTCTGAAATTTTGCAAATATTCATTGAAATAAGAGGATAGGATTCAAGCCAACAGGACTGGAGGGGCTATTTTTCTTAAGAGTTAACATAAACACAAAGAGAGGAGAGACCAAACCAGTGGCAGATACAACCAAGTTCCGAGTTTGAGGATTTACAGGGGGCTAGAATCCAGGTTAATTCAAGACAAGACCACTTGCTACTGTTTCAGCTGCAAAGAGTCAGATGTCACAAGAGCCCAAGTTCTTTGCCATAGGAAAAGCTTCAAGACACATCCTTAGAGGGGGTTGTGCCAGAAATAAAAAGAAACCACCACAACAACAAAAAAAGAAAATATCTGAGCTGAGGATAGCTCCATTATCTTCAACAGACACAAAAACCCATCTCAGAGGTGATGGAAGAGGACACTGGTTCAAGGCTTAGATGCTTGGGGTAGATGCTAACCATTCCCAAGACAAAAGCGACCCTCTTCCTACCAGGGGCAAGCAAGAGGAAAGAGAAACCATTTTCTTTCCAGTAGGACAGAACATAACAGCAAAACTGCATTCTGAACTCCAAGAACAGGAATGGTCACTAGCAAAACTTCCAGTGTCTACAAAGAGGCCAGCATTGTTCTCTGTATCATGAACTCCATCCCAAGCTTAGAGATAAGACCGAAGAAAGGAGACATCAGAAAGACAGTATCTTTGGCACAGTCACACCCCACTGACAGATGCAATTTCTTGTGTTGTGGTCCCAGACTGGTGCTGTTTTCACACAGAAGGTTCTTCTGGAAACTTCTCTTGCTTGTGTTTTTCAGACTTCTCTGAAGTCAGTCTTGGCTAGCAAATATGTCTGGATGAAACACACGGTGAAGTCACACTTCTTAAAGGACATCAGGTCAGCCAAACAGATGGGCATAAATATGTGTCTCCTTCAAGCTTTTTTTTAATGTATTTTCATCTAGACATTACAAACAACAGCGAGTGGTGTCTATAACAACAGCAATCCCTTAAGGACTGAGTGTATAGAATGAACTCCACCATGAAGCAAGACCACTGTTCCAGTTTCAGCTGGAGCTCCACACAAAGAGCACTTCCTACAGACCCTCTCCCACGTTACAGTCTCAGCAAGCACCAGGTTAGCTATACTTGCCCCCACCAGTGCTGTCTTAAGGGGGCTCTTGACAGCAAGCAATGTATGGTATGTTCAAAATCAGACAAGCCTCTGCCTGACAACATTTCCTGAATCAGGAAAGGTTCGTATTAAAGACATGGTTTTCATTCAGATCTTCATTTCCTCCCACCATTTCCTGATTGCTGGGGACCTGTTACAGCTCCGGCAGAAACTGGCTGGGTGGTAGGGTCCTCTCTGGCAGTTTCTCAAAGACACGCTTTTTCCCCACACACTCATAGTTCAAAACATACACCGAGAGTTTCATCCTTCTCTGACTCAAGTGGACTCAAAGGTCACCATAAGATTTAATTCAAAATGAATTCTTGTTCCAACTTCAATTTTGTAGCCTGGTCGGTAACAGGATGACTAAAGCTGCAATACAATATAACAGTTTTAACTCTACCACAAATTATAGCCACTAGCCATTTTTCTAAATGTCTATATGTAATCATAAAAATTATAAGGCATTTTATACTGTGTGACACTGGTTAGGAATGAAGACCATGTCACAGAGCCCTGGAAAACAGAGACCTTTGCAAATTATAGCCAGATAAGACTTATATTCATTTAATTTTATAACACAGTTTTATGATGTACAAATTATGTTATTAACTAACCTTGAAACAACTTAGAAATTTTTAGCCTTTTTAAAAAATTTTTTTTAAACTTTCTGTTTGCTGCTAGTGGAACTTTGATTTTCTGCATCACACTGTCTCATCAGACCTGGCCCCGTTCTGAACCCATGGGAGAAATGCAGAGAAAAGCCCAGCCACCCATCCAGAGAGAGAATGCCAGCAGAGAAACGGCCAGTGAGGACTGGAGACCGAAAGGAGAAGCACTTCTCTCACTCTTTTAAAAATGCAGAACTCTGACTCAAGAAACTGTAACCAGCGTCCTATTAGAAAGTGTCAGAGCATGTATCTGCCCTCTCTCCACTCCTGTGGTTGTGACTGAATGTATTCCAGCAGAACACAAAAATGCAAAACCTCCCTCCAGAGCAGCATCCAGAAGCTGTAGCCCTAGCATAACTTCCAACTCTGTCCAGGCTTATGCTCATTATGCTGTTCAAATTCCTTGACACTGTCCATATTTGATAAAACAAGTTACTTATCAGCAACTAGAGTTCTTCAAAACATTTACACCTGCGCGTTCCATTTATGTACAAACTACAGTTGCCAGAATGCAACTTACATCTTTTTTCCAATGACTGGGCACACCCATTTCCACAGAAATGCTTCTGCACGCCCATTCCATGCTCACTTATCAGGGTCTGTGTGTCCTTCAGTTAGGCAGTAACTGAAGGATCATCCCACGAATGCACGTCCATAGTGAATACACCTGCAGTAATGCAAAACTTAAAAGACCAGGATTCAGACCCAGAGCTGTACTAAGCAAATGCTGAGATGGAAAATATTTTTCAATGAGGTCCCAGACACAGCTTGAGCTCTACTAGAAAACACTCTATGTGAAAATGGATTTTCCTTTGGACCTGTAGCTATTAGTTCAAACAGACCTTCCAGTATCTGGAGGAGTGAGAAATGTGAACATAAGGAGTTCTCTTAAAACCAAAGGTGTGAGCTATGGCTTCAGTCTTACAGGAATTGAATTTAAGCAAGTAAATTGTCTTGAGGTCACACTTGCAAACTCCCTTGGCAAGAAATTTGCAGGGGTACATAGGAATGCATTAACTCTGAAATAAGCTGTTTAGGGGTGGCAGGAGTATACAGGTTACCTCCTCTCACTTTGCAAGCCAAAATAGCAGCTACCAGAATTTACCCTTTCAGACATACAGTGCAGCAGTGAACAAACCACCAAGATTCAAAAATTTGGCCCATGACACTCCTCAGTTTCCCCCGAGGTCCTTCCAGAATGGAAAGGTATTGGCCAAAGTTTGCAGGAGCTCAGGAGTGCTTGGTGTGAGAATGCAGAAGTTACGCACGCCCTGGATGGTCTAAAAGGAAAGCCAGAGAAATTCCAGCCACCCAGAAAAATGACTCCTTCAGTGATCCCTCTAGAGGATACTCCTGTTTGAACTCAGGAAATAAATTAAAAGGAATGAGACTTCATCTTCTGCCAGTAAGCTCCACTTGTCCAGGAACAGCAGAGGTGTGCCAGTGGTGACAGACCGTCGGCATTCATGCCACGAGGTGAAGGTGCTCACGGAAGGATGCCTCACCTCACTGAAGCTGAGTGGATGGATCCAGATCGGGGTGCACGGGCTCTCAAGTTGTTTCTGGACAGGCAGGGGAGGAGGAAAGACACCGGCTTGGTGTCAGAAAGGCATCCGAGATGTAACTCTGCTTTTCTTGGCTTATATCACAGAGGGGTTCCTTGTCCCAGATTACTAATTTCAAATTATCGTGTCCCCAAAGGATGATAAATTGAGGAAAGATGTAGTTCAGTGTCAAAACTGGGGCCACACTCACTCAGAGGCAGAACAGTGGTGTCTGCTATTGAGGTTGTCCATGCAGCATGCTGTACAGTTGGAAGGAGATGCTTCCTGTGCTCTCCACGCTACCTTCTCTGCATTCTTTGTACAGCAAAGAATTGTCAGCACACCTTCAGAAGATCATTTAATGCAGTACAACAACCTAGGAAAACAGTTTTCTTCTTTCTGGCTTAATTTACCCTGCCTCAGAACACTTGGCAATGACACTCTTGATCCATACCTGATCTTTCATAAGGAGAAGACATTACATGGTCATTACATTCCCCAGCACACTGGTATTGTATCAAGGACTAGACCACCCTGCAAATGTTTACTTAGCTTATATGTTAAAATCTGCCCATACCAGCTGGACTTTCAAGAATAGCTTCCTACCACAGGAGGAAAAACATCTGAATGAGGTTTACACTTCTTTTCAGCTGTCATGGGCATTCTGTGGGAACTATGAGGGACTTATCCTGTCATATGAAGGTATTAAAAAAATGAAATGCTGGGAAATGACCCCGAGATTTGGCTCTCGTCTGCCTGTAGTGATACTGGTATTCTGCAGCATTGAGAGGTGGTATTGCTAAAAACAAAGTTTGCCCAAGTGCATGTGGAAAGGAAGAAAACATTGCTTTAGGTTCTAGAGATACCAGAGCTATAAAATCAGCTATATCTGCATGAGCTGCAGGATGGAAATAATTCACTAACAATAACCAACCACCAACCTGAGTCACAAAAGGCTGGAAAACATTGAATCAGATGCTTGTCAGTCTTCTGACAAACGTGTCGGCTCTGGATATTTTAGTCAGCAATTTCAGTGACAATCAAATGGCCTTTTGTACACAGAACATGAAGACAGCCTTCAATTGGCATGGAAAATAATAAATCTCAGGCTTTTGAACCTTTAATTCTCATTCCTTTTTTTGACGTGTTAGAAGAGATAAATGGGACTTCTACTGATCTCCTTGCTCACATTGATCCAGAATGTAATTTTATTCAGAAATTTTATAAATGGCATGCCTCATTTATAAACCTGGAATTAAATGTTGCCTTCCAATGTAGGACCTCAGCCCAATTCTCAGAACAACTTCAAGACAGCAGGCTGTATGCACAGCATAACAATACTCATAAATTTTATAACTACCCAACTGGCAAAGGAGGGTACACTGTGTTGAAACCCAGTTTGAGAAGTAGGTTGGAAGTGTTCAGACCCTGAATGCTCTGAAGCTGGGTGCTTCATAAATATATTGCTTCTGGCAAGGCATGTGTATCAGCTGGATCTCTGTGGGTAAAACCCTGTCAACTAGAGTCTGCTTTTTTTTTTAAAAAAAAAGTCATCTTTTCTCTCCAAAGAGCCACAAGGGATGGAGGCAGATGAGGGGCAAATTCAAAATGGACTTTATCAGCAGTAGCTATGCCCATTTGGTGAAATTATGCCAAGTTTACTTCAGATTCACACCATAGCTCTGATTAAAATCTGGGTATAAGGAACTCAGTTGAGGAAAAAAATGCCAAAAGAGAGTCTTGTTTACCACAGTAAATTTTTGTACTTCTGATAATCCTAATATCTGACATTTTCTGTGACCAGAGAACAAATGAGGTGGAAAAAAAATGGACCATTCCAGACACCTATGCCAATTGTGATTGTCCAGGAGAAGCACCCTCATATGGACAGGTCAGCTGGCTGCTATTCCCATTGCACAGCCCCTAACCCACCGCCTCACATTGTCGATGTTTCGGAGAGAGGGCAGATGAATCTCCAGCACTCTTGGGACCACTACCATGAGGTTGGTAGTTCTTAACAGAAATTGTACAAAACTAAAAGTTTTTCAAAAAAAGAGTGATCACAACCATGGGGTGAGCAGGAAGTTTTGTCTCTGTGCCTGTTTAACAGTTGGCTGGCAACAGCCGTGCGGCAAACCCAGACATCCCCGGGCCCAGGCAATACGTGGGCTCATAAAGGTGACATATTGCTCAGGTTTGTTCCAGATGGCCCAGAAAGAATCAACTTGCAAGTCCAAAAGAGACTTGGTTCAGGAACTCCTGCTGTCACTGATGTCAATCAGTGCCCTGGTGATAAATTGTCTCAAGAGTTTGAGTGAGACTGCTGTTTCCTGCATTGCCTAGAAGAACTCTGTATTATATCATCTTCCCCCTGAACCTCTCAGAAATGCTGAATGTACACTTAAGACAACTGAGTACCTCTAAAGAAAGAGAACTTTTGGGTAATGAAAATTTTTCTAGACATTTTGGTCCTTTTTGAAAGTATGTATCTGTAAAAAAAGAAAAATCTATTGCAAGAGCTGCCTATTGACAAATTTCAGTCTCGTAACTCAATTTGTTCATGTAACACAGCACCCTAGAGTAGTGGTATTAAATCAGTAACCTAACTGCACTTTTTTTTTTTTTTTACAGAATTGGATGTCTCAAATTGGTTTCTTTCTTGTTTTAGAAAATAAGTTTTGCAACTTACAGATTGTAAATGGATAGCTGTTACAAACCGCCAGTAGGGCAGAAACATATTGATTTGCTTTCAGGACACCCAAGCCCAGACAGAAGGGCATACACATCTGCTGGAAGTCTTGCTATCAAAGTGACTTACCTCCAGAATGTCCACCTATTTTATTAATAAACAGCATATAAATAAACTTCAGTGTCATTGTGAAAGAATTGCAAATGAAGTCTGCTTTTCTCTTAAAGCAGATGAAAAATAATAATAAAAAAACTAAATAGCAAAACCTGAGTATTAGGAAATAAAAGGTCTTGGGAAAGAAAAAAAGAAAGAAACTGTCCTGAAAAATAAAAGTAATATTTCAAATTCTGTCATATCCTTTTTCCCTACTTACTTGGTCTGTCTGAAATTGTAAATGGAACTTTGAGATCTCAGAAAAAATTTTCAAAGGAGATATTCACACAGTTTGACATCAGCAAATTGCCAGTACAAGTTTAGAGACTGTTTTTCATTTATGAACAACAGACCTTCCAGAAACTTATTCACACATAAAGTAAGCCACTGATAAATTTGCAAGTAATATAAAGCTTCTAAGATTAAGAAGCCCCAATTACAGTTTAGAGTTATCATCCTTTAAATATTGTGAAAGGGGTAAGCTAAACATCAGAGGAAAAAAAAAAGCTGTGAGAACAGGAGAGAATGTGTTCAGGCTGCTCATCACCCTAGGAACACTAACTGATGAAAGCAGTGTTCTGATAGTCACTGCATTTCAATTAATGCTTCCAAAAAGCCATTTACTCTTATAGTTACTCAAGAACTTCATCAGAGCCTGACTTCAAATGTCATGTGAAATGCTGTAATTCAAATGCAAAAACCAGAAATGTAAACAGCGGCACAATAAAGATACTAGTTTACATTAATTCATCACAGCTGTGATTACTTTCAACAAATCTACAAATTCAGATGCACCAGGAATAATTAGCCTTGGAGAATAATTGAACTAAAAAGCCCATTTATAAAAATAAACTACCTAAGAACTGGAATTTTTGGCTACCTCTTTTGCAAAGAGACTGTGGCAGCAGCCTCAAAGGAAACACTAAGTCAAAATAACCAGAGACCCAGCAAGAAGAGTTGAGAGAGATTCTGAGAATGAAGAGGCAATATGACCTCCTTTGGTCACGCAGATATTGTGGAGCATTAGTCAACACAAGAAAAATACGGAAGAGGTGAAAGGACGAGAATCCGTCGCAGGTCTGGAAATGCAGTTCTAATCCTGGAAAATGACAACCCCTGGTTTACAGGCAGCTCTGACAAACGCAGTCCTTACACAAAGTTATCTGGATGTGTCAGTCTATGAGTCAGTACAAACACGAAATATCTGAGCTGATCTTTTCCCTGCACTGCAACCTGTCACATCCGTCACTTCAATGTGACTATGATGTACATGGTACATATACTTTTTCTTCAAATAGTTTACTGATTGTAATTTTCATTTTGATGGCTATGATCCTGACCAGACATCATAAATTTCAATTATTCCTTCTCCAAACCTAGCTGTTTGATCATAATTTTTACTCTGTATTGCAAAAGCACAAGAGACAGAAATACTGTGTGTATCCACTGCACAAGGAGATGCGGTGGAGTGTCACTCCGTGCTTTGTGCTGTAATTGGGTCGGTAGGGAGGTTGCAGTTCTGAAATGGTTTTCCACATACCCACATCATCCAGACCCATTTTTCCTGCCCTTTTCCTCCAGAGCAGTAAGGAAGTCCCGGGACGTTTCTGACCTGCTGCAAACCTCAACATCCATTCTGTGAACATAACTCAATACACATGCAAAACTTCCTTCTGTTATCTTCATTCATCGTTAGTTTCTACAATACCACACTTACAGCAAAACACAAAACACAGTCTTCACACGAATGCATCCAAAGCACTTTCAAGAACAAATGCTGTTGGCAGAGATGTGCAGCCTATCACCTGGCGTGTTACTGCAGGACCCCCCGTTCTGTGCCGCAGTATTAGCTGATATCACCCGTTCACCTGGAATTTTTCAGAACAGTTTCTGTTTGTAGTTCCTTTGACACACCATTTTGATGTGATTTCTACCCAACTATCCAACATTTTCAAGAAATGGTAAATAGAAATTTGACCAGAATAAATCACTTTAAGAGGTGGAAAGCTTCAAGAGGCGATTTGACATTTTAAGAAAAGGTAACATCAAAACAAAAAAGACTTCTCATGTCATCCTAAACCATCCTGCCCTTAGCACACCAAGTAAAAGCCACAGCGGTGGTGTGTGTAATGCAGCTGAAGCAGATGTGCTGAGGAGCAGAGTCCTCCATTGCCACGCTGGAGGGTAGCGCGAGAAACCGGCAACGGTCATACAGAGCTGAAATGGAAAGACTTGACACTCCAGAGGGCCACCCATAAACAGCCACTGCTGCTGGAATCTGATATTACCACAAAGTATTTTATGATTGTTTTTCACCATTAATAACAACATGACCCCACTCTGACAGACGTGATACAAATGGAAGAAAAAGAAACCTTTGTCTCGGACTGCAAAGGATTTTGGTGGGAAACAGACATAAACAGATAAGTCAGAAAACGCAGTGAAACAAACGTGTTTGCAGTTTTGGTGAGCTCTGAAGTCAAATAGCATCAGCAGCCCCAAAATTTTAGATTTCCATACCATCAAAGCAAGTAAGGATGTTGATGAGGGAATTGAATAAAAATGAACTCTGAGGGTTTTGTTAAGGTGTACCTGAGAATAGGAAGAGCAATTTGCAAACTATGCCATATATTACAGTTAGAAATAAAAAATTGATTATATCTTGCATATTTATAGTCTTGATTCAGGAATATTCTCAGGTAAAACATTAAAATTCAGCCAGGAGTTTGACTGAAATTTCTGTAGACAGAAATATTCTTTGAAGTAGCTAAACAATACAGTGAGATAGATGATCAA
This sequence comes from Syrrhaptes paradoxus, assembly GCA_013400615.1. Classification (NCBI taxonomy): domain Eukaryota; kingdom Metazoa; phylum Chordata; class Aves; order Pterocliformes; family Pteroclidae; genus Syrrhaptes; species Syrrhaptes paradoxus. The sequence goes on from VZTO01009933.1 coordinate 43,180, forward strand.
ATCAGATTTCAGTTACAAACTGCTTACTCTGTCGTCTAAATTCACTATGATTTCGAGAAAGGGGCCAAAATGACAAGCTGTAAAATGCAAAAATTTAATTCAGCACAAAAAGTGTTCAAAAACAAAAATCAGGGTTCAAAAATGAATAAAAAGACAGGAGATTGAGCTACAAAGACCTGTTCTGAATAAATACTCTTTTTTAGATAGGGAGATCTTTTGTGTAGGCAGAAAGATAGAATTTTTATATAGGCTGCTGAGATATTTCCCCCATCAATCCCTAGTGAAAAGGCTGCCCTCTTACCTTCACATTTGGACTTCTCTCCTGTTCTTTATGACACTACCCCTGAACACTGAGACTGTCTTTGATAATGGTTAAGCAGGTCTGTGCTTTGCTGTCAACATCCTGATGAGTTCACTTGCACAAGTCATGCACGGATATTTATCCTCCCATTGCAACAAGCATTGGTTCCTGATGAGGAGAAGCGGACTTGCAGAATGAAGATCTCAGGAAGCAGAGAGTCCACTGATTTTTTTCCCCCCTTTAAATTAAAAGAGGGAATGCAAAAAGAGCCATAGATTTGAGGTTATTTATCTCAAGCTTTAAGATATGAAATGGAGAAAGGTCATGTGCCTGTTAGGAAAGATGTGCTTTTTCGAGAAATATCAATAACGTCCAAGTTCATGATTATCCATTTTTAAAGGACTTTCTGGAGGGCCTGAGAACATTTACTGCATCTAAATTAACTGGATGTGAATCCTATGTATTTAAACAGATTTTCTCCACTAAAATTATAGCACATAGAACAAGTGATAAATAAGCAGTAACAAGACCAAAAAAACCCAGACTAGAACAAGATCAGGCAGCCATCTGTTAGCATAAAACATACAGCTGAAAACTACTGCAGGAGAACAAACTCTGTCGGGGGTAAGGAATGAATTATACGGCCTCCTGAGGTCAGTTCTAGCCCTAGCTTTTTACTGATGATGGAGGAAATAGTGCTGAAGGAAAGACTTCCTACCAGAAATCTTAGGAATACTTTATTTCTGTGACAAATTCCTAGCTCAGCAGTGTATGTTTTCTTGCAGTGGTAGACTTCAGAGGTGAGGTTCTATGAAAAAATACTGGTTTAGCTCCCTTGAGGCCTCTTCTTGGGACAATTTCTCAAACTTGCAGAAGGAACTGGAAAAATGTAGTCATGCAATAAGCTAGCCTTAAATAAATCATATGCCTGTAGCAGTGACCAAGGCCACCTACATCTTCTGGGAACAGCAGGAGACATACTCCTCTCCACAGCTCAAGTAGTTAAAAAAATCCTAATCAGGTCTGTTGGTTAAGCCGCAGAACCCTCCCTAATGCCACCATGGATGATGTACCAAACAGCTGTCCGTTCTGATGAACAAAGTGTCTCCATCTTAACATGAGCCCCAGGGAAAAGCTCACTGATGATGTAAGCTTTGTTTAATCTGATTTAGTCACATTCATTATAATCATATTTTCACCCCCACTACGAGAAATCAATATTTGCCCCTGAAATCACCATGAGGTTTCTGGGTACATTATAAATGTCTTCAACCAGGCACAAAGGATATAGTGCTCTAAGATTAATAGATATTAAAAAAAATGTTAATATTATTTATATTGTAGGGCAAAAAGTGCAATTCATTTTTTGCAGAATTACATCCCTCTCTATTAGTTGGAGATCTGACTGCCCTGAACATACTGGGGCTAAAACTATTGCCTTTTCTAATGAAGTCTTCCAGAGATCAAGAGATATTTAGGGATAATTTCCAATTCCTACTCAAAGAAAGTTATTTCATATTATGGAAGTGCCCTAGCTGGAAGAAGAGACATCTGTCTTAGTCTAAAGCAGATCTTCTCATCTTTCTCTGTGTTTCTCTGGGCTCTGATGGTGAAGTTTTGTTGAAACTCCAACCTTAGGGCATCTCTTTCCTCCTGGAGCAAAGTGACACACCTAACTCATGGGCCATGAAGACTAGTGCAATGTCTAGTCTGTCTGTTCGTCCTCCTGCATAGACAAGGGAAAATGATGCTGGTTAACATAGAGAGTCCTTAGACATAGATTGTATAAGTTTGTTTTCAAAACAATTCATTTTTTCCTATTGAACAAGACAAAATTTTAAATTTTAATGGGGGAATTCTTTGAAAACTCACCTCCATCCCTGAAAAGGTGACAGAACAACTTATTCTTGATGCTGTCTCTAGGCATATCAGGGATAAGAAGGTCATTAGAGACAGTCAACATGGCTTCACCAAGGGGAAGTCATGCTTGACCAACCTGATAGCCTTTTATGAGGACATTTCCAGGTGGATAGAT
>VZTO01009933.1:55083-99213 GCA_013400615.1 Syrrhaptes paradoxus
GAAAAAAAAAAAAGTCAATATAGAAATGAGAATTGCATCATTTCTTAAATTAAAAACCCAGATAGTTAAACCTAGTGGCTCATTACCACTCTTCTGTCATAGTGTCCTTGTCACACCAGCCCTTTTTCCCTGATTAAGTTTAGTAATGTCCTCTATTTTCCTGTATCAGAATTTATAGATATGATTAATATGCAGAACAAATGCATGTAGAAGTACACACTAGAGTATTCTGGGGCAATGCATTAAGATCCTGAATGAAACACCTGACCAATTACTGTTTAATATTGAATATTTAAATTTGTCCTCATTCAATGAGTGAAGACAGCTCTTTCAGAACAGGTGGCATTGGTGGGTTTTAGAGGGAAACAAGACCAGATCCTCAACAGCCCCTGATGGAAAGGCAGCGTGTCAGGGAGCAGCAAAAAGCAGTGGGGCTCCAAGGGGTGGGGGGCCAGCACAGCCCTAAGCCAGGGCCTGTCCCCCCCATGCCAGCCAAGAGTAGGGCAGCTAGAGGGCCATGGGGGACCCCCAGCCCTGGGCACTGGGCAGCTCACTGGGGACAGGGACAGGCTGGGATGTGAGCCCAGTTCAGGGGGCTCATGGCTGGGCAGGGGAGGGCTGTGGTGAGCTGCAGACTAGCTCTGCTGTGACATGGCCGGGGTAGGGCTGGGCAGGGACAGCCAAGGCTGGTGGCACCCCCAGGGCTGTCACAACTGGCACACCACCATCAGCAGGAGCTGTGAACAGGAGCACACGACAGTTTTTGGTTTAAATCTTCCAAGTTTCACAGTCACCTAATAAGATTTTACCTGCTACTTGTGAACCCTGCAACATCTAGTTCAAGGTGTTGACATTTACTTGTCCTCTAGCACAAGAACTGCACCAATCTACAACGGCTTCACTGACAGGCAACGTCTCGTTGGAGACTACAAGTAGAAAAACAACTATAGGGCTGAACAAGGAATGTATGTGCTGCTGAATGAGGTAGGTGATTTAGCTACAGCAGACTCAAATAAGGCCAAGGCATTCGATGTCATCTTTGCCTTAGTCTTCACCAAGGTCTACCATACCTCTCTGACTAGCGAAAGGGGTCACAGAGACCTCCCAGCAGTGCATGAGGACTCAGTTCAGGATTACTCGAGAGAATTCAACCCACACAATTCTGTGGGGTCCAAAAGGCTGTAATCCAGGAGTGAGAAGAGAGCTGGCTGACATCCTTGCAAGGCTGCTCTTTATTATCTTTGAAAGCTCATGGAGATCAAATGGTCCCCCATGACTGGAGGAGAGCAAAGGTATCCACCTTCAGAAAAAGTCCAAAGGTTAACCCAGGGAACTAGAGTCTCTCTTTGATCACTGGAAAAAATCACAGAGCAAGTCTTTTTCAAACATGTTTCTGGGCACATGCAGTAGATAAGGTGACTGGGAACAGTCAGCACAGATTTATTAAGTCTTTAATTTATTATTTATTCTAGATTGTTATCTAGAATAAAATTACTAGATTTGTGGATAAAGGAAGAGCAGTAGATGTCATTTACCTTCAACTTTAGAAATATGCTTGACTCTCACAATATTCTTGTATGCAAGTTATGATGTTACGATCTGGATCAGTAGGCAATTTAATGGGAAAAAAACCTGCTGGGATGGTAGATAGCTCATCATATTGTATCTGGAGGCTAGTAACAAGTGGAGTACCACAGAGGTCTATCCTGGGACCTGTCCTTTCTAATCTATTTTTCAATGACTTGAAGGAAAGTGGTTGCATGAATTTTTGTCCAGTTTGCAGATGACATTGAACCAGGAGAAACAGCTGATATGCTTAAGAGCAGGACTTCTGTTAAAAGACCTAGGCAGACTGGAGGAATGGGCCAGCAGAAATTCATGAATTTCAACAAGGACAAATTCAATGTCCTGCACTTGGGAAGGAATAAGCGCTTGCAGCAATGCAGGCAGGGGAGTGACTGGCTGGGGAACAGCTGTACTGGAAAGGACCTCAGGTACAGTATGCCCTGTCAGCAAAAAAGAAAGTCACGATATCTTTGGTTGTATAGAAGTTACTATCATAGCTAGTAGCTGAAAGCACTTGATAGACCAGTTCTCAAATACTGCATCCAGTACAAGACAGGCATTGATAAACTGGAGTGAGTTCAGCAGAGCTCCGTGGAGAGCTGCCAAGGCAGTCAGGGGTCTGGAGCATTTCCTCTGTTAGTAGAGGGTGAACTGACTGTGCTGGTTCAGCCTGGAGACAAGGAGGCTTCAGAGGAACCTAGCTGCACAGGTCACAAAGGAGCCAGGTTCTTCATGGTGATACATGATGGGAAGAAGGGAAACAGTGTGCATGTGTTGAAACGAGAGCTTGAGACTGGCTAAAGGAAATTTTTTTTCATCACGAGGACAGACAATCATCGGAATAGGTTACTCAGAAAGGTTTTGCATTCTTCCTCCTTGGAGATTTTCAAGACAGAAGTGGATAAAGCCCTAGGTAACATGGTTTGACCTCATAGCTGACCCTACTTTGAACATGAGGTTGGACTAAAGACCTGCTTAGGTCCTTTCCAAACTGAACTATCCTATGATGCTATGATTGTATTGTCTGCCCAGTATAAAAGATCTCAAAACCTCTCTACATCAAGGCTTTGGAATTATTGCAAGTTCTGTCATGAGACAGTCCTACAATTCTTTTCCAGAATATGTTGTACCATAAATCCCCTTGACCAGTTAACACTGGAAACCACAGCTGAATCACAGCATCACAAATGTGTTGAGGTTGGAAGGGACCTCTCAAGATGTCTAATCCAATCCTTCTGCTCAAGTTGGGTCAGCTAGAATGGGTTGCCCAGGAAAAACAATATTTGCAGAGAATTTTTTTACTAACTCTGCTATTAAAGAAAAGGTCTGTCCTCTCTAGAAACCCTTGGTTTTTAAAAAAAAAAAAAAAAAGCCATGTCATCCAGTGACTTCCTTCACCTGCAAATACCAACACAGAAGCCAATCAATTTTCTCTTCTCTTCTGAAGAGCAGCAAGAATATACTAAGCCCTCCTGTCACAAACTTGTTGAAATTCCAGGTCTGTGCAAGTCTGACAGAAGAGGACTGAAGCAAAAACATATTTCCCACAAAACCAAAATGGACCTGGTCTCTCCAAGTTCTGATTTAAAGTGTCCAAGCAAACTTTTGGGGGCTTAGTTTATTTTAACTCATTTAAACCTAACTGGAACATATGTAGCTGAATTTGAAAACCAAATCCTTCATAGAACAATGAGAAATAGTGGTATGGACCCCTAAGTTGGACTTGTGAATGGTGTAGTAGCAGAGTAGGTCAGGACTTTCTTGAAATTTAAATGTTACCCAGGACTTGAGACACATTTGTGCAGTTGTCTCCATATATTCTGAATAATAGTTTCCGCCCACCCTGATATGGGCATAGGAGGAAGGAAGAAAGCAATTAAACCAACAGTATGGAGGCAGGACTAAGGAGTTACCCTGAAGTTCTTTGAAAGGTGAATGTTAAATATACTAAAGAATAAAATTATAACCTGCTAGATATTCTGACAGTATATTTCTCCTTCAAAAGGGGTTACACTTTCTCATCCCAAGTGTCCAGTGATTTACTTAGGAACTGATTAACTTTTAATTTCACAGTCTTTAGTCAATATTTCATCCAAAATAGAGATAATTATCATTGTTTGTATTAAAGATCTGGAGATGTACTTGTTCACTTTCATAACTCAGGAGCTATAATTATAATTTAGATGTCAATGAATTCTTCTGGATCTATCATGTCATAAAATGTTTCCTAAGTGAAACAGACTTTATAATACCTCTAGGACTCTCTTCCAAGGTAGATAAGTTTCCTAAGGTGTCACTATATTCTTGGAAATATCTTACCTTAGCCAAACAAAGACTAATCTCTGGCATTTATGGAGTTCTCTCTCTTCCTCATTAAAATCCCTGATTCTCTCCTCTGGAGATTAAATACCTCTGCGGCTGCCAGTAGAACATGGCATTTATATGCCTGTCGCAAAGACAATATATCTTTTTGCCACCATATTCATATTAAGATAAAAGAGAACTGATTTTCAGGAACATAAAGGACAAAACATTAATCAGGAATAGTCAGCAGGGATTTACCCCGTGCAAACCACGACTGACCAACCTGATTGCCTTCTGTGATGAAATGACTGGCTGTACGGACCAGGGGGAGCAGTGGATACAATACACCTTGGCTTTCACAAGGCTTTTGACACAACCTTCCACAACACTGATTTGGAAGCTGAGAAACTGTGGTCTGACTGGACTTTTAGAAATGTTGAAAATTGTCTGGACACTGGTCTCACAGTAATCGATGGCTCAAAGTCCAGCTGGCAGTCAATAAGAAGAAGAGAATCAGAATTGCTTCTGGATCTGATGTTGTTCCCTTTCTCCATTAGCAGCTTGGGTCATGAGGAAGAACGCACTTACCAGGAAATGAGAGGACAGCAGGGGGTTGCATCAAAAGAACTGTGACCAGCAGAACAAGGGAGGTGACTGTCNGATAACAGTTTTAAGCTGAAAGAGGGTAGATTTAGATCGGATATTAGGAAGAAATTTTTTACTGTGAGGGTGGTGAGGCACTGGAACACCCAAACACCCAAACAGTCAGGGTGTCAGCCCCACGAGTGAATAGCTGTGGGTAAACTAGTTTTAAACGTGTGCATACGCAGTCACACAGCGTCAGCAGGAAAGGAACTGAATGCCCTCCCGAGGATGGTGTACTTACAAACTACTGCAGTACCCCTACCTAAATCCAGTGTGCCTGGGCAGGTCCGAGTAGCAACAGTGTAAGGGCAAAGTTTGCCCAGGATATTGATATAAATGCTCCACTCACTGATAACATTTCCATCACAAAACAGAAAAATGTTTCATGCTGTGTAGTCCAATCAAACCAGTGAAATTCAGTAAGTGTTACACCACCCAGTTTAACTGCCTTAAAAAAGAAAAAAATCTAACCCTGCTAGCATTTTAACTTCTGGTCCTAAACACTCCAAAGAGCTTTCAGGGTGATGTTTGCTTCAATAAACTGTCTCCTGCAGCTCTGATAGTAAAGTTTTTACTACTTTCATGTAAGTAGATAAAAACAAGTTAAGCTGCTGAGTTATGAGAGAACAGCAATCATGCCTGATTTCTTCATTTTCCTTGAAATAAAATAAAAATGTAGTAATTCCATGCAAAAATGGGAAAAAATGCCACACTCCTAGGATTATAATTGGTATCATTACACTTCTGCGAAACAGGATCTTAACTACTATAGGCTACACAAGAGTCCCACTTATAATAATATTTTTTAAACAAGCTCCATTTCACTCAGTAGAGATTGGTACTTGCTTCATAAAAACCCTCTTATTTAAGTTGACATTAAAGTATTTTGTTAAGGCTTAAACAGCTGTCCTAGTAAAACATTAGCTTCTCAATTGGATCAAACTAATTTGACTTACAATAAGTGGGAGGAACAGTTTAATTAGCACTATTGAATATACTCTGCACCAGACTAGATTTTCTTCTCGGTATCAGGCAGAACTCATTAAAGAAGAGAACTCAACCTTTTGCTCATAATTACCTTTGGAAAACCAGCACTTGAGACAATTTTCTAACTGCAGAAGAGGAATTGAACAAATCTACCATTCCCATGCATCTATTAATTTAGTCTTATTTTCTGCTCAGCCTTCCAAAACTAATGATTTAATACTGACATTATGAAATTGGAGAGTGAGCCTTAAGAGGGATGGGACAAAGGGGTTCCTAAAAAAAAGAGCATTTGAGTCATGAGGGGGAAAGAAGATTTTTAAAAAAATAACTTCTGTGAAATTGCATAATAAAAAAGGCCCCCAGACAAACCCTGTAAATGGCATGCACTTCAGCACTGGTTTTGTTTGCACACAAATGTCTTACAAGGTTGGAGAGTTACATGGTAGATGAAACTCACTGTTGATAAATGCGAAGTTATCCACATGGAAAAAGAAAAGGGGTTTCACCTACAGAGTGACAGTCTCTCAGCTGATCATAACCATCCAGAAAATGTAACTCAGATTTGCTCTACAACGGCCAGCAGCAGCCACAAAACCAGTCCCTGAGATCACCTCTGATAAAGAGAAGAGCAACACACACGGACAGAAGCATAAAGGCAGGGTTGCTTGCTATGCATTTATGACCTCGGAGGTGTGCTCTGACCTCACAGAACACACAGCAACATGCACAGAAGGTACTGCACGGAGTCACCATTTAAAATTACATCTTAAAATGGACTTTGTGACTGAGGAAACTACTTGCACACAATGTAATTCATCATCATCCAAATGGCCAGCATAAGGCTCATACATCATTACGTCTATGTTCCTGCTGGATCCTTAATCTGGATGGTATCTAGAGGAAAGGGCACTGGAGTTACCACAGTAACCATGTCAACCAAACATTTTCCATTGCAGGAAGCAATCCAAGCTGAAGACTTGCTTTCTCTATGCTTAAAGCACAGCCAAGGATCAAACTAAGGAGACTTAATAGAACAGAAAGGACCTCGGCAGCACCTCTCAGAGGATCCTCAGCATCCCTGAGTCTGCAGGTTGTCTAGCGAGTGATCTCAGTGTTTTCTTGCCTACAAGAATGATTTCCTTCGCCTAAGCCAGCAAATCTCTGTCCTACTGTCATCCCACTATGCAGATCTTCATAGACACCACTTACTGTTCCTACAGCTGCATCAGGGCTGGGAGACTGCTGTTAAGAAATGCATAAGCATCTCCTAAAAGGCCCCTTTCTCTCTGCTAACTTACTTTGATAGCACCTTGAGCTACAAATTTATTGACAATCAATTCTTGTTTCACTCCATAACTTCAAGTATTGGCTTCTCGATAACAGAAGGAAACAAGTTCATACATAACATTGTTCATTACCAGGTGCTGCAGAACCCTGAAAAGCTTTCAAAGGTTATTGTTTTCTTTAACAAACAACACAGCAAGTCCATGTCTAAATCAGGCTCCAGCACTGACAGCAGTGTTCAACACGTTTAATAGCTATAGTAATATTACTGCTTACAATTGGAAAACATGTTTAATCAACTGCCTTAATGTAAGCATCGATAAGTCAGATGGGCAGGGGCATCACAGAAAAGACTTCTCTGATTTAAAGCCTCAAGAAGAGTAACTGTGGTGGCTAAGGATCCTGCAACAGGGAAAACACCGAACAGTGACAATAAATATGGAGACTGATGAAAGAGTCAGCAGCGTGGCTGGATTACATCCCTTGAAATCCACAGACACAGTCTCACCAGAACCCTGCACAGGAACCCAGTTGCTCAGCAAAGCATTACCCAAAACTCAAACTAATTATACCTTGTGTGTTACCTAGCCAAAATCAGCACAAGACAACAGTGATCTCTGACATTCTACTTAAATTTTAGCAAAGAATTCACTCGGCTTAGACAATCAAACCGGATTTATTTTTTTCGTATCACCTCATTAATTCTATTTTTTCTTTACCACAACTTTAATATAAACCCCAAGCAATCCATTCATAAGATAAGAATAATTATACTGTCCCATGACAGGAGTCTCAGATCTGCATAGTAAAAATAACTATTAGACAGGAAGCCTATGGCTCGATAGTATTTTCATTTAATTTAAAATATCTTTCCCTTAATTTCATGGCTGAATGGGCTGAAATAGCTCCTCATTCAGATCAACATGATCGACACCAAAAGCAGACTTTTTTCTTCTCAGAAATAGACTTGGAATCAGTTAAGCCAGGCCTAAGCTTTTGATATCCTTCTCAAAGAAGAGACTGACTTAAGCGTTCACACCATAGAAAAACACAGAAGATTACTCTGTACTGCTGAAGAGAGTAAGATTTGTCCTTAAAAGAAATAGGGAGAAATGCAATTTAAGAGAATCCTAACTATAAAAAAAAGGTAATGTGTTATGACAAAAGCATGGAAATTATATCCAGAAAAACACAATTTTATAGCTGCAATTCAATTACTAAGAAGTATCTTAAGGTGAGGCTTGAATATAAATGGAAAGAAACAAGATTAAAATCTAAATCATAAAAATTACTATATTTTATGGTGTTTCATCAGAATTACATCTAGCAAAATAGTGAATTGCATAGTTTCACAAGCATAATTCATATGAAGATTTTCTCTATGAATTTAACCACAAAAAAACCTTATGGTAGACCCTAAATAAAAGTCTCTATTTTAAATTCAAGATTAGCTGAGTACCCAAGTGACTAAAAATGAATGCGACTCAGAATCGTTAAAGGAAGAAATCTATGTGGGATTACTATAAGAAACACATTTCAAAAGTTCAAATCCTTCATCAGTGAGTCTGTGCACTGCTGTCCCTCAGAGCAACATGCACACGGACAATATTCCCTATGAAAAGAATTGTTATTAAATGGGTATCACTACCAGGGGAAAAAACCACACCATTGTTATTTCTGTAAATGTCTCCCCTTCCCTCCTACAAAAGAGTAAATACATGAAGAAAAACATGTTTGCAACAAATTAAAGACCCAGACGCATCTAAAAATAATTACGATATGAATCTTCCAACACGTACAGGCCGAAAGGATTTCTTAGCTCTGAGGAAGCTCAGAAAAAAATCCTTCAGGGTAAAGAACACTAAAGGAGTGAGAGGCAACCAAGACAATTTATTTGGGCACCACTTTCTGACAACCTTAAAGAACATTTCTACTCAAAACATTAAAGTATCTATTAAGTAATGGAGTTTCCAAATCTTCTTATTCCTCCTTTAACTTTTTTTTCTTTTTAATCTCTTCAACTCTCCTGGGAGCTTTCCCCACACTACCTGATCTGGAGGCATCTGTTCTGCTCAGTGGGCTGTGGATCAGGCTCTTAACCACACGACAACCAAATGTAGATATTCACCATAAAAATGGTGCAAAAATACTGAGCCTGATTTTCCTCTTCCCGATTCCTTCTCCTCCTTGCAGTCACATCAGCATTGTCGATCAGACCAGCAGACAGAACTCTCCCTGCCTGCTGCTCCAGCAGGGTTGGGAAGCAGGAGAGCAGCTGCCTGGGGAGATGTGCAGGATGTGCGGATGCAGAGACGTGCTTTAGCCATTAGTTGCTTTGGCTTGGTGAAGACAGACTTTCTGCAAGCGAACGCCTGTGTGTCCTCCAGCAGAACCGGTGCAAACACCATCTCCCCCTGTGAAATTATTACAGTGCTTGCATCTGCTTGGATGAGCGAAATTCAATCTTGCTCTGGGCTTTGTGCGGTACAAACAGGACAGAGCAAATGAAAAAGGCTCTTGTTCAAATAGTTTATTAGCAAGTCTAATTAGGCTCTGCTTCTAACCGACTCTACTAAGCTCTACTCACTAGCAAGGCTACTAAATGCCATGGACTCGCTACCAGCTATCTGTCCTCCCTCTAGCGTGTGCGGCGCTGGCACCCAATGGCATCGCCTGCACCCGCAGTGTGGGGGCTGCAGGCACAGGTCGGGTGGTGGGGGACCGCTGGGCATTGGCGCTGGGGTGGCCTGGGCAGAGGCCATGGGTGACAGCAGGGAGGCGGGACAGCCCATAGGACTTGTGGCTGCATGGGTCCAAAGGTGGGATGTCCTGGCCCATGCGGAAAAGTTGCAGAAGGGTGAAGAGGTATAGCAGTGCTCTGGAAGAGAAATGGGCTTTGGCTGCTGGGCGCTGGTAGGAAGAGGACCAGAGCGATGAATCTCTTGCTACCCACTGCTCCAGCATGCTCTGGACGTGTAGGAGCAGCTGCCTGTGGAGATGTATTGGTAACACCGAGGCCAGGAGGTGCTTTAGCCCACTGCTTGCTGGGTGGGGTTGCCGTGGGTGGAGAAGCCTGTGTGTTCCCTGCAGGGCTGACCCTCTGGGCTTCAGGAGGGCTGCATGTCATCCTTCTCCACATCCTGCTCCGATGCAGCTGGGAATCTCTGCTTGAGGCCAACTCTCTTGCACTTCTCCAGCAGGTGGGGATGCTCTCTGTTAAAGTTGCAACTGAAAAAAGCAAAGGAGAAGAGTTAGTTGCCACTGTGTAGGGACTGGAAAACCTTAAGCTACGAGAACTAAGACTTTGAATTGCAAAAGACAAACATGGATATTGAAAAGGACTCTCAGGGGCATTAGAAAATCAAAGCTTAGGCTAACAGGTATTGAGATGGTTCTGTTAAGTCATTGACACCCCTGGCGTTGTAGTTTTGCACAAGACTGCTTTGCTCACCCTCTCCGTCTCCCTCTCCCCGCCCCTCCCTGGGGATGGGGGAGAGAATTAAAGGTGCACAGGGAAAAGAGACTTGGGGGTTGAGATAAGAACAATTTAATAACTAAACTACAATAATATTGAAAATAATAGTAATGATGATAATAATAGCAATATATACAAATATATACAAATGACTGATACACAGTGATACTGCTCACCTCCCCATGACCAAGGCTCAGCCTGTTCCTGGCTAATGGTCCTGGAGCAGAGAGAGTCCCAAAACTGCAATCCCAGAACAGAGTTAAGAGCCTGAGTGTCCAGACCAAGAGCTGACCGAGGGCAGGAGATGACCCTGGCAGAGGGACCACCCAGAGCAAGATGACTTGGAGCAAGAGAGCTGACCCAGAGCAAAATAGAGAACTTCCAGAGAAGACCCTTACCTCTACACTGGGCATGACATGCATGAGGTGTTCTTTCCTCCTGTCCTGGAGGACCAGGAGAATTTTTGTCTACTGATTCATGCATTGTCATGTAAATGCAAAGAGCAGCTGCAAGTATGCAGAAAGAAGGCTGTGCTAGGTGTACAAGAAGGTTGCCCAAAGCACAGGGAAATGGCTGGATAAAAAGAGGAGGGAAATTTATCTGGTCCTGAGCTTTTTCAAGTGGTATAAATATATGGAAGAACACAGCAGGAAGAAAACTTTTTCTGAAAAATCAGAAAGAAGGAAGGAAAATTATTAGGCAAAGATGTGACAGGATCAGCATCAGCTTACACCTTTTCACTGTGGCAATGCAATGCAGGAGCATCATCTCCAATACAGAGAACACTTTTCCTAATGTCTCCTGCTCTAAAGCAGCAAAGGTGCCACTTTCCAGCACAAGGCAGGAGATGGGGCCAACCTGTTTCCTCTAATCCTTTCCACCACAGACAGGGACAAGGCAGTGCTTGCATGGAACCAGCTCCATTTCCAACCATTATATGCTCCACATTGAAGAAACAACCATGAGCCATCCACTTCTTAAACCAACACCAAAGGGAGCAACTGCATCCCTAGTGATCTTAGTTGCGAGGCAGCCTGCTCTTTGCTGTGATTCAAGGAACAGTCCAGATGGAAAGTCTAGGTTTCAAAGACTAATTTCTCCAGATGAAACTGTGCATTAAATTTCAAAATGACATCTAAAAGCTGTGGGGAAGGAATGACTGAGGAAAGAGGAACCTTAAAAGGACAAAAAAAGGGTTAAATTTTTGTACAAAAACTGAGCTTGCTAAAGCCTGTGTAGAAAACAAAGTATAGGGCAACTGGTGCAGAATTTACAGAATTTAAGCTAAAAACTAAAACACTGTAAATTACTCAACTTTCCCTGGCAACTGTTCACCATTTTATACTGTGTTATATACAAAATACGCCACTGAAACTTTTCTAAGCCATCTTTGATTCAGTATCTATATCCTAGAGCTTTGCATTTGTAGAGCTCTTTAAGAACTTTATTTTGCAATTTCTAAACTACCAGTTCCGAGCATTTTAATTAAACATCAGCCACGTAACAGAACTAATCTCACTTTTCTAAAACATAGTGCCCATCAATATGCTGTATACATCATTCATTTCCGTCAGTCGATCAGAAAGTTGGGCAGCTGAAATGTGAAGTAAACATTCATTTGAGATAAAACCGAAATCAGTAGATTTACATTTTACTCACAATGCTGCACTTCTGTACTGTGATCTTTTGCTAAAAAATACCAGTACTCTGCCCATTTTCAAAAGTATATGCTTCATTTCACTTTCAAATTTACTGGTGTTTACTCTTGTGATTCAGATGTAAAGAACATGGAATTATACAGGAATGCTCAGAATAAATCCAAGAGAATTTCTTGGTAGAAACATGTAGAGGAATACGATCGGCAGCTTCTGCGAATGGTAAATGCCTCCGTATTTCAGGTCTAACTCACAGACAGCAGCACATTAAGGATGTGAAATGTGAATTATGACTGTAGTAGGATGCAATCTAGGATGGAATTCTTAATCAGCTGTTGTAAAAATTAGCTCTCAATACCATTCTGAATTAAGTTTGACGACTCTTTTTTTCCCCTCCTAAAACACAACTCTCACTGAAACTTTAGTGATTACGGTGTTCAAAATGTTCTGCAGTCGCTCTCTTAGAGACTTAATCACTGTGTGCACATACCCAAATTGCTTTGAGACTAAAAACCCTTGAGCTAAATGCTGTACTTTTCCAATACTCCCTGATAAATAAAATACAGACAACCTACAGCAGAAGTCTGACATTTGTGCAGCCAGTGAAATTCATTCCTTTACTGAAACTACAATCAGAAAGATTGCATCTTCTAACGGAATGGCCTTCTTGTCATTATACAAGTAGTATAAGTACTTCTGGAAAAGTTTGTTCAGGAAAGAATGAAGCCACAATATACTAATGAAAATAGCAAAAGGATTTCACATTATGCTATGAATATTTCCATTTGTTCATCTGTCCTGCTCACAGAGATGTGTGCAAGTGGGGGGCAGATGGACAAGCATTTAGGTTTGACTAAAAGATCATTTGGAATAACTGTAGAAATGAACTTTAAAAATGTCTGGGAAACAGCATGAGTTTTAAAAATAGATATATTACTATTTTAGTCACTAAATTCAATTTATCACACCACCTGAAGTATCAACAACAAGGTGTAAATTGGAGAGGTAAGAAATAATCTCTGCCCCAAATACAGAGAAGACTTGCAAGGTGCTGTGTCAAGTAGGAGAGAATGGGACTGCATTTGTTTTACACAAAAGAGATCTCATGTGATAGCTACTGAAAATGAAAGCAGAACAGGAACCACGGACGTTTACTGTGTGTCCTTACTGAAATATACAGAATGGATTAATAACTATTCCATTTCGCTTTTGAAACTGTAATTTTACTGCTCCCGTAATCTCTTTTCAAAACCTGAGTGGCTGGAATGCAAGACTTCACGGTGCTCTTCTGACCAAGTCACATCCCAGTGACACACGCACAATGGTTCTGTGACACGGGTTAGACCCATTCAGAGGTGACACAGAGGAATGGAACAAATTCTGCTTAAATTACAAATTGCAGGAAATTGTTTCTGCCTGTTATGAATTCCACTTTAAAAACAATCCTTCTTGCTATTAAAAACTGAGACAAGAGGAACAACGATCCAGCTAAACAAGAGTAGATACAAGAAAACAAGGAAAATGAAAAGAAAAAAAAAAGTGTAGAGAACCGATCTATTGCACTGAATCAGGAAGTAGGTAGTGTCCCCAGTAAGAAGACAAGAGATCCAGGCTAGAACAACCGGGTCTGGAGGCAAAAGTAACCATGTCCTGGGTGATATCCTGCTATGGGATAAATCTTCTGTTAGCTCTGCAGACCTAGGAGGAACATCTTAATGCTGCAGAAAAGTGGGAAGATATAAATCCCCCCTCACAGAAACAAAACCAAAAGATGATGATGAAAGGGCTAGCGAAAATATAATTACAAAATTTGGTAGATCCTTAGCTTTTGTGCTGAAATAACATCGTGTCACACATTTGAGCCTTACACAGGAAATTTTCACTGTGGTACCAAGACTAGGTATAGTGTTTCCAACCAGCAAACACAATACATTTATAGAGTGAGATCCTGCATGCTATGAAGACCTAGACATGAAGAGAAAATGGGCACCAATATTTCTGTTGCTTTGAGTTATTTATCAAGGAACAGAAAAAAAAAGTGAAGCAGTTTTAGCCATCCATTCTATGTGGGTACATACTTGCTCATATATAGCATCTTCAGAATCTCCTCATGTGAAAACAAACTAACAGAGCCCAGAAGCAGATGAAACATTAAGCCTTTCCACATCTCATGAGGGAGCGACTGCAACAGGAATGGACAAGGCGGCAGCTCGGCAGCTGCTGCAGGAGGGGCAGAGAAGCCAGGCTGCCCTCCAGCAGAGCGCGGGTCAGCACAGACCTGCGCAGACCCTCCGCGGCCACCCCAGCCGCCCGGGCTGCCGGGTGCTGCTGCCCTCCGTCATCCAGAGCAGAAACCCACCCCCCGGGAGCCTCTTCTCTGGAACAGATCCAGGCTGAAGACTTCAACAAGAACTGCTAATGTAAAAATATTTGAGGCTATTCTCTGAGAATAAAGTTTATCAGGAAGGTTCCTGGCAACCCTTTCGCTGCACAGCCTTGCAGCAGCGCACGTCCGACACTGCAATCCCTCGGTTCTCATCTGATGGCTGGGCAGCAGCAAAGTTCTTGGTTGCATCGGTATTGACAGAAATTAACTGCAACGGATCTGGAAGGTGTCCAAGCATGCATGGCGTAAAAGGCACAAAACAAACTACTGCAAGCAGCCGTATCCTTTTGCTTTTCCTCATAAGTAGAGCTGGGAATCTGTTGGCTGGAACTGCCCTCAGGGCCTGCCAGAAGAGCCAGTTTCAGGGCATGGGCTGTGCTTGTCATCGTTACTTCATCTGGATGAACAGGCTGACAGGGAGTTCAAGATTATGCTGTCAATTACTTCACAATGGAGAGTTCAGGCATTATTTTAAAGGCTGTTTATATAGGTGCTACATGTGGAATTAAGTACAGTCAAAATGCAAAGTGAAGCAGGATTTTTTTCCAGCAGCTTCATTGCAAACTCAAAGCATACCACGACAAAGCTGGCTGATGGGATTTTTTCCTAATGTGTACTTGAATAAATTCATGTACACATCAGAACAGACTGACAGTGTTTTTGTTAGAGGAATACTTTACTAAATGGCACTTTAAGAGAAACACAATACAGCAATTACTGTGAAAATTCTTGCCAAAATGTTTCAGCATTAATTTTGAAAGCCCTGGCAATAAGAAGAAACAATGAACTCATACCAATTTATAATGTTTGAATTCAGAGCTCCTTGGCTATTAGCATTGCTGCATGACTGCATAAAGTTAGACACTGCAAAGACAGCAACTACAATGCACTATTCTCTTTGCATCACCTCATTTAATGCATTTCAGTGTTGAAAGTCAAACAAATGAGAGCACTAATCAAGCAAGTGACAATGCCAATCTATCTCTTCATCTAAGCTTTGAACAGAATATGCTTCCTTAATTATCTCAGGCTCTCGATTGTTACTCAAGAAGCATGCGAGACAGTATATAAATTGTGATCTGAACACCAAATAAGTGTCTGTTCTATCATTTGCTCTTAATCAGCTTACAGAGAAAGCAGAGGGTATTATGGAGAAAAACCTCTACTTTTTAAAAAAGTTTACCATCATTTACTAGCACTATAACAAGTTGATAGTTAAACCTGGAGTAACAGCACATCATTACTGGGTTGCAGGAAGGCTTTCAAATTAAACTTCAGAGATTTCAGAAACCAGTGCAAATACTGTGTAGCAGACAGGCAACTAGTCTTTATGTACGTGGTTCCCCCCACTGTGATCCATCGGACAGAACTCTGGACCAAAATTCAGGACACCTGGGTTCATCTCACAACCTTTGGCAATGCATTTCACATTTACATAGAACAAAACCACTAAGATTTGAAGAAGACAGGATAAACAGCAAGAAGGTTTCTACACTTTCTTAGCTGCAACATCCCTTTTCACATCCATCCAAAATCCAGCCAAACTGTAAACAGCCCGTTTCCACGCTGCGTCTCTGCTTCAATCTCTTGCAATTTGTACTCTCCCCACTCTGACATGCAACTCTAATGTGATATCGTTCAGTTTTTCTGCACCCTCTCTCATTCCAGACGAAGCCTGACTTCTCCCATGTACAAGACAGAAAGATTCCTCTCCCTGAAGTCACCCACCAAAGCAGTCTTCTGCCTGCAGGACACCTGCACCCTTGGTTACGAGCCGCAGGACTGCAGGAGACAGGAGGATGGTCACGTAGCTAACGCAGCTCGATGACCGGAGACCGGTCTGGTTTGGTCTTTACCTCCTAAGACCTGGAGCTCTCTGTGTTAAGCAAGCTGAGCTGCTCACAGCTGGTCACTGAACATTCCGTGTCCATCTGCTGAGACTCCAGACTTGCAGAAATTTCAAACATGCAAAAAGGTACAGCTGAAAACGTTGGGGAGTCTGTTTTCATAATAAAAAAAAGTAATTCCAAGCACTCTGGGCATTTTAAAAAAAGTGTACAAAATTAGAGAATGTGACAATTTCAGTTTTAAACCTGTGAGTACCTCCTTTTCTTCTCTGTAAAATGAAGACAAATTATTTCCTCTCAGCATATTCATTTCAGAGCTTCTCTGTGATACATGTGAAAATCTCATATTACAGTAGGAAACTTTGGTTTAGAAATTGTCTTTTCAGGAGAAAATTTAAATAATTCATTATACAAGGCATCAGATGAGGTATGAAGGGGGTGTTACACTGTTTTGCTTTTTTTAAATTCTGGCCATTCAAATGTCGCTATCAGTGCAGAAGCTGCACCCCTGTTTGCTGAACACTTTAAGGTTCGTACCTAAGGACTATTCTAATGCTGAACACTGTCCTAATGCATTCCTATATTTCCTAGTTTCTGGGTACTTACACTGCCTCACTCCTGTCCAACAGCTCAGCAAGCTTTATATCATAGGTTTAAAAAAATTATATATATAAAAGGGCGTGGAAATGAGAAATATTTTTGAAGTATTAAAAACAATGGAGTTCGGTTTCAAGTTCAGATTGAACTCTCACAGTGATTCACATTTTACGTGCTCCAGACCATCCCTTCTCAATGAAAATTTGTACATTTACCAATAAATATTTACAGATCAGCAGTTCACTTACCATGTTTGCTTGACTTACTTGTCCCATTCCTGCTCAAAATCTTTTTAGAATCGCTTCAGTGCGAGACTTGTGTTTGCAAACAAACTTAATCAGTATTGATCACACCCACAAAGCTTATTTATGCATTGAGCACAAAAGTAGTCAAGAGTATAAATTTGGCTTCTCTGTGTGCTCAAAAAAATGAAAAAGCAATAAAATATACGTGAATACAGATGATGTGGGCCCCTGGAGACAATTTAGAGAATGGTATTTTTGGACACAATTATTTTTATTTGTATACACTTTGAAAAGCTTGAAAAAACAATGGGAAAGACAAAAAAAGTATACTTTTAGGAAGAGCTACATAATCTTAGGGGGAAAAAAAAGACATAATCAAACCTTAGGGGCTAAAGTGATAGTGACAGAGGAGGCCCCTTAGATTTTGGCTACATCCCCTACCACTTACATTTTTCTCTCCCAGAACTTACGCTGATCCTCAAGCTTTTATCATTCATTTTGGTATCCTCTCCTCACACTTCCATTTCCAACCAAGAAATGAAGAACCAAAAGAGCTCATGCAAGACCTAGGTATATTTCTGCTCATCTGAACCAGAACTCTGGCAGGGACAGCTGTAGACATTACAGCATTAAGGAGTTTCATGGGATCCATCAGCTTTCTAGACGCGATTCAGTGGCAGCTCATGTGATATTTTGAAAATGTAAATTTCACGTTTAAGCAGTTCCTAAAAAAAAAAAATGCCCACGGCAATTAGACCCTTAAACCAGACCTGTCATAGAGTAACTAAAGATCTAGAATTATTAGAATGTAATGTGAATGTGTAAAACCATGCAGCTGCTCTCACGGAGAGAAATATGAAGTTACACGCTTACCAGAAGAGACACAGAGGCTCACACATTTTATACTGCAGAAGTTCAAGGCTCAAGAGTCCATGCAAGCAACAACAGAAAGAAAAAAAAATCCTCACTTTGATAAAGTTATTTCCATTTAGCTGATATCTTACATAAACCCGTATTTTTAGTTCAGGGATTCTCAAGTGTTCATTTCAGACACATTAAAATCTTCCAATGGAAAGACACAACCACAGGTAGCAAATATAAACTGACTGATAGTAGATCTGCTTTTTAAATTACTTTTTTGTGGATGCCTCAGAAGGCACCCACAAACCTCAGGTTGAAAGCCATTGATTTACTGCTTCTGACCTTGCAAAGTCTTCAGCTCACCTCAAAACTTTATGCCATAAGCTTTATATGGGTCTTCATAAACCTACTTTACTTTTAAAACACACAACATACACAATAAGCTGAAAAACAACCCTGCAGATTTACTAGTAAGTAGGTTTTACTTCATTTTTATCAATGCTAGCAGTGCCCTGGATTGTGTTACAGTCATTCTTCAAGGACTACACAGCAATTCGCAGGAAAAACCTCAGTCCAACATTTCACCCAAAGCCTCTAACAGAAACCCAAACATTACACTAAGAAAAAGAAATCAGCAAAAGTCCCACCTGAACAAATAACCAAAATCCAAAGAACTACTGAATGGATAAAAGGCCTGCATTCATTTGCCAAGTGATGAAATATAATAAAAATGTGAAATTAAGTACTTAAAACTACTAAATAGTCAGATTGTTGTAGACTGAGGCTATTTTTCAGCCTAAATACCACATGGGTGGATGTGTTTTTCTTTCATTTACTGGAAACAAAAGCCATGCTATGTCAGCATACAGACTGCTGAATAAATCAAGGAAATTAGAGAGAAAAAAGGACATTCCTTAACATATTCAGTTTTCCTGCAAAGTTGCTGGAATAAAAAAGGCAAGTAGTTTAAAGAAAAAAAACCTTAAAATTAGAAGATCTGATTAATTTATGAAGTCAAATAGTCAAATCGTAGAAAAGGCAATACAAAAAATAAAAGCAAACACTGAAGTAAGAGGGAGAATTCAGAAAAAAAAATGAAGAAAAAAACCCTGTAACTATCCATGTATAAGTCTTCCTCAGTAAAGCATACAAGAATGAATAAAAGATTATCATATAAAGAAAAATACTGAAAATATTAATTCTGCCACTCTCACTCAAGGGTCATTTTAGATTAAACATAGATGCCCCACTGTCTTAAGAACTCAGTAAGTCTTCTAGAAGAAACATATGTTACTTCTGAAAAACAAGTTGAGGCTACATTGTAAAACTAGAGAACTGCAAACTTCACAAATGTAAAATAAAAATAACACACTCAAAGCAGAATTTACTAGCACTGAATCTGATGTTAGGCTGCCACCTTCAATCACGAATTTGAAGGATTCATATCCTTCCTTGAATAAATGCTTCAGTACGTGCAAACCATCATGAAAAGTGAAACTCCAGGATGAGGTGATCTATCAATAATTAGTGTTCATTCAGGTGTAATGGCATCAGACATGAACCCATTTCTGAGAATGCACAGAGGCCATTGTTAGTATGGGTGCTCCTATCCAACGAGGAATATGCACAGCTGATACACAAGTCTGTCAGACTGCTTTTGAAATAGTTTAAACTGCCACTTGGGCCATAAGATTCCCTTCCTCCTTTTCTCCCATAGCTCAAAATATAGAAGATAAAATGCTACCTCTGCTTACTTCCACTGTACATCTTACCAGGGTATTACTGTGGTGATAATTTGTAAAGAACACACACATGACAAAAGCAAAGCTCAAGTCATTCTTAAAACATTTATGCAGAATTCAGAACTCTGTCACCTCCGGAGCTGCAGCCTTCGACAAAGGTGAAAGACTTTCCCAAAACCTGGGCTTTCAAACTTTTTTCCCCCCCACAGATCATACTCATTCAACTGGCTTGAGTGATGTCATACTTTATTTAGTACCTTCTTAACTGGCTACAGCTCATGAGTCAGAAATAAACAGCAGCTCAGAGACAGAGGATTAACTTCCTCGGAGCAATATTAGATTAAGTGGAAGCATATAATCAGAATCCAGAGGATAAGTCAAGAACTTCAATACACCCAGTAATAAATGCCTAAAGCTCACAAAATATGTGCACATTTCACAAACAAACCTGGACAAGCTTGGTTGACATTGCTGTGTAGCTGTAGTGCCTGTGCAGTGCACCAAGCAACCTGTGTATGTCATGGTTCAACCCCAGCCAGCAGTGAGCACCACCCAGCCACTCACTCCCTTCCTCGCCACCCGGGTGGGACGAGAGAATCATAAGAGTGAGAAAATTCATGGGTTGAGATAAAGATGGTTTAATAGGTAAAGCAAAAGCCGTGCACACAAGCAAAGCAAAACAAGGAATTCATTCACTGCTTCCCATCAGCAGGCAGGTGTTCAGCCATCTCCAGGAAAGCAGGGCTCCATCACATGTAATGGTTAACTGGGAAGACAAATGCCATCACTCCGAACCTCCTCCTGTTCCTTCTTCCCCCAGCTTTACATGCTGAGCATGATGCTATATGTTGTGGGATATCCCTTTGGTCAGTTGAGGTCAGCTGTCCCAGCTGTCCCCCCTCTCAGCGTCTTGTGCACCCCAGCCTATCTGCTGGTGGGGTGGTGTGAGAAGCAGAAAAGGACTTGACCCTGCGTAAGCACTGCTCAGCAATAGTGAAACCATCCCTGTGCTGTCAAGACTTTCTAGCCCAAATCCAAAACGTAGCCCCATACTAGCTACTATGAAGATAATTAACTCTACCCCAGCCAAAACCAGCACAGTATCAGATGGCTCTTTTGTAGCAATAACCCTTCTCCTTCTCCCTAGAAAGCCACTTTATGCAAAATAGAAAACTACAAAATTAGAACTGTAGCACTCAGACACTGTATTGGTACAACTGATCCTGCATCACAAAGCCTGTGGGGACAATGTTTCTCAATGAGAAAGAAAAACACATTGAAATTCTGACTCCTGGTGAACTCTGGCCTGTAGTATTTCCAAAGAGATCAAATTCTACAATACTTCAGAAAAGCATTACTCATTCAGCAATGCAGGAATTTTTTTGGAAAGATCTGGCAGGGCAAGGAAGGAAAAAACCAAATAACTCCCAAAAGGCAAGTGATTCTACTAGAAGATGTAAACAAAGACAAACTATAGGTTTTTGTGTGTATCTGAATTACTTCAGTATTAAATAGCAAGTGTAGCTTGAAGGTTTCCTTTTTCAGCTTCATACCTACACTATAATTTTATTAAGCAAGTTCTCTAAGGCCTTCCTAGTTTTCAGAAGAAACAAATTTGTAGTCTGGAGTAGCATATCAATGAAATCGTAACACATTACCCTAGCAATTGGAAGTGTATCAACATAATAATCCATACAGCGATAACTGAAGTCACAGTTAAGTATTTAATCTTGTAAACTATCAAATGAACAGAGCAAGTGATAGAAAATTTGAGGACAGCATGACAAGAAAATGCTTTCCCAGTTCCCCTGTGTAAATTACAGCAATTTGCTTTCCATTTTACATGCCAGCCATGGAAACAAGAAATACAGCATATTTCCTTATGTAACGAGGAATTCCGAGCCTTCAGACCACAGTCTCCCTCAGTATAGGCCCCCAAAAGTAAATGGTCAGAGCAAGAAACAGCCTTCTGCTTTACTTTAAAATCATTCACAAAATCTCTCCTTGCCTTGAGGGCAGTACTTAGTGCTCCTAAATCTCAGGCCATTACATCATCAGTCCTATCTCGCTCTCCTCAACAAATATTTCAAGAGCGACAGGTGGTAACTAAGAAGTACACAACCCAAAGCCTTTACCACAGGCAGAATTGAGAAATTCAGTTTTAACAGGCAAGCAATAATGGAACAGACAAATACAGAGTCAAACACAGCAGAAAAAGTAAGTATCTGCTTCATTCCCTGCAAACTAACTTCAGTGAAAGGCGGCAGTAGAAACTTGGGTCAAATCACTGCACTGCAGACAAGTCACAATTCACTTGATCAAAAACTTTTGCCTTCTCCCTTATTATCATTCAGTGAAGGACTTGGCATAATTAGCTAATTTCTCTTTGGTATGTTCTTTTTCCAACAGAAATAATTTCTGATTTCTTTTGTCTGATGCTCCAGTTTTATGGCCTTGGGATATTAAATTCAGACATTTCAGATACGCCACTATAGCCCTGTTCTGTCACAGTGTAATATATATAACACTTAAATCATGGTAGAAAGTGTTTAATGTAGTTTTACAAGATACACCATGTTACACTGCAGTGAAAGGCTGCTTACCAGAAACCAGTGTTCTTCAGTAGTTTCCATGTTTATAGCTGTGCTTTGCCAGGCTTAAATCATCTCTCCTTTGCATACTCCAGAGCAGATACATTTGCCTCTTTCTCCTGCTTTGTATATGTTATCAGGACAAAACCATTCTACTGCTTCATTTCAATTCCTCAGTGTAAATTTGTATTTTATATTCTCCTTCCCTCCCATAAAAAATAAAAAGCCTGGTTACAGATGAAACTGTAGACTACACATACCAAATAACATCTAACTTCTCTTCAAATCAAATACTACAGTCCAGCAAACATGCTTTCCTAGTGCCTAATAAAATGGCACGGGCTTTGTATTTATGTAAAATTGCATGGTCTCAGCACTTCTCTTGGCCTGAGCTTATTTTAGTTGTGGTAACAACTGCCTAGAAGTCCGGTGACAATTCCCTACCCTGTTTTAGCTTCATTCAATGGGTATCCTACATGCAAAGGTCTGAGAAACTTACATAGTCACTGTTTAACAGTCTGTAAGTTAACTGGGGCCAGGGGAGGCTAACTATGAACTTTGACTAATTTTTAATGGGTGAAAACAGTAAAACTTTACCTGCGACAAGTAAGCAGACTGTTACAAAATAAGAAAGTGTTGTAACCATGTTAGAAAATGAAAATGTCACGGCGGTGACAGTACCCCATTGCAAACCAGTATCAGTAAAAAGACAGGAACAAACTGTTTCCCTTCCAAGGAAAAGCCATGCAGAGATGCCATGAGTTTGAGAGATCTCATTAGATGGCATAGAAAAGCAGAGGGGAAAAGAAACCTGGCTGAAAATCTCCCTTCCCATCTCACTATAAATTAAATAAGGTCTAACCAGATATAACCAAGCTAGCCAGACCACCTAGCTCTGGAATCAGAGACAGTCTTCATGGCACATTCAAGCAAGCAGCTCTCATGCATACCTTATCCAATGTCTGAGCACACAGAAGTGGTGACACTTCACTGCCAAGTAGGTGACTTTTGAAACCCTTCCTAAATCAGAGAGGTTGGGAAAAATCATGGTCATTTGCAAAGACTTATACCAATAAGTGTTCAGTGAGGGCACATTTCTGCAGTTTTGTCTTCACAAAACAAGTTAAATAAAAATACATTAATATAATCAATGGCTACACTTGTGTTAATGATAATAAACTTGTTATATTTGCTTGTGTCATATGCAACTTTTGAAAATACACATTTCAAGGTCTGCATCGGTTTGATGTAAGCAGCAGTATGCCTACTTGTTATATATAAGACATTTGGGAACCACGGCTCATTTGCAAAGGCACTTGCACACCACTTCCAACACCAATAACACATGCTATGTAGTCTCAGAAAGAATGCACATATTAAGTTCGCCAATGTGAGCATTTTAAGTTATACATATATTCCCCTCAGCAGTAGTGAACTGTGTTTTATCCTATTTTCCATATTAAAGTTTTCTGCTTCTATAAAACTTTCTCAAAATTTTTACCAACCACACTAAGCCACTTAACTACACCTTTCACTAACCTTTGTGTTGTACTTGAGTTATTTTAGTGAACAAATATCTCCATACCCTGAGGCTCTATTCACATTAAACTTGTCTTTAACATGTGAAGTCAAAGCCAAAAATGTCAGTGCAAAAACAAATGAGATATTTAAGATTCTGTTTCAGGTGTAATTTCCAAGCTTTTTCTTTCACATCCTCTAGAATGTTTCACATCATAGACCCACACAGTGTCTATTCCCTCTCCAGCAGTATGATCCGGGATCCAACAAGGGAAAGGAAAACGACAGGCAATGATTCTGGCATTACATTCAAGTTCTTCTTCTAGCTTCTTCTCCAACTGTGGCATCTGTTGAGCAACAATAAAAAGCTTTCAGAAGCAGTGAAAAACAGAAGCATTCTCTTTAGAAACTAATTCAAGTGTTCAAGAGGAGACCAAGGTTTGAGGAATTTTTGGAAAAAAAATTGGGAAAGTATTAATGACATATGTTTTGGCTTTGATGCATTGACAAAGAATATCTAAAAACTAGAAAATGGTTATTGTGCCCTGATTGGTGAGATCAAGAAAATCTTAAATTCTAAAAATTCAAACAAAACCTGGAGATAATCTCTTAGATTAAAAAAAAAAAAAATCCACAAATTAAGAAGAGACTTTGCATGTTCCAATTCATTATTCTCTTCAGTGGGATTCTTCTCTGTAGAGAATGGAAGTTCAGGTCCCTGAATTCATGCTACTTAGGGCACCCCAAGTCACATGAACTATTATGTTTCTCATAATTTCCAACCCAACCCCAAGACAGACCTTGGGACACTCAAAACATCATACAGCCAACAACTCAAAGCAAACATTCTGCTTTTACTGTAAGCCAACGTACTGGTACGTTAAATATTATTGAAACTGAACTTTGTTGGCTCCAGCCTGTTAACATATGCACATCAAGTTTCCTCAGCTGTACTGTACGCAGTAGCATACACCACCATGCAGCTCTCCTCAGCTGAAGACCTACAGTCCAGCTTTCCTCCATTTGCAAGAACTGAGCAGATATGAAAGCCGATAAAATAATCACTCCTCTTCCAGAACAGAGCAATATCCTGCCCAGTCAGATACTCTATCTCCAATAAGTATTTTGCAAATTCTGCTATGGATTAAGTGAGAAATGTATTAACACATTGAGATGTCAAAGGAATTTCTTTCCCACCCAAGATAGTGATTATGTTCTGAAAAAAATTAAACTTCATAAATTTAGCCATTTTTGTCCTTTGGAAAAGTTTGATGTTATGCTTAAGTAGACTAGTGCAAATCCATCTGGAATTTATTTTATATCTCTCTCGGAGTAATTATAACAGCAAGCTCCACAGGTTACTTCTATTACATGTAAAAAAATCCATTTACTTTGATATTATGACATAACACCTAGACATTAAAAGGCTAAAAAGACAGCAACTATTTACAAATACAGTTAAATTAAAGTCACAAAGGACACAAAATAAAAGTTCAAACAAAATAATACAGAACATTTTAGAAAATAAGACTGACTGACGAAAATGTATTTCCAAAGGCTGCAGATAGCTTCCACTATCACATACATGCCGAGTGTACCTTTGATGTAACATCATCTTATAGCTACATTTAAGCTTACAATGGAATATTTTAGGAAAATTATATCATAGATCTAATACGCCAAAGAGTTACCTCTGAATATTTTTAAGCATTCTATGCTCTGATTTAATGCATACAGCAAATGCTTTTTAACGTTTTTGCTACCGCACCCTCAATAAACTGGAAAAACAAGCCCACTTCAGTATCTCAGATTGAGCTGCGACACCAGAAAAGGACAAAGTCGTAACAGAAATTACAAATATAGACATAGTACAATTTTTAATGAGTAGTTATGACAATTAGTGACAACTCATGTCTATGTTAGCTCAACTTAGAAAACTTCATTCAGCCAAAAAGAATTGCATCCTTGAATCAAACAGTCCAACTAGTTTTTAAGCTATATCTCTCACTAACATTAGCTGTTACCATCATACTGTATTTCATATCAAGCCAGGGTTGGGTCTTTTTGGTATGTCTACATAGATATACAGTTTAGTAAGCCTTTTGTACTGTATATAATCAGTTAAGATACACAGAAGCTGCAAACACAAACACCTGGCAAGAATTCTGTCATCCCACCTTGAAAAATTAAAAATTTTAAATTAAAAGTCTCTCTGCAATGACTCTCTGCATAGATAACCACACCTCCCCCCAAATGTCTGCAAGAACAGACAGGTCCTAGTCTTCCCTGAGATCAATAAATCCAAGTTCTGTAGGCTAATCTTGGATATGAAATAAAAGCACTGTGTGAAAGCATAAAATTAGACCATTATTATTAAGAAAGCTACAGAAATCTATTGCCCTCAGTAAAAAAGGAGAAAATGCATTAAGATTTCCAGAAAATCAATTTAGTCATTCAGGAGGCTAAGCATTCACAGCTTCTGAAGTAAATTTAAAAGGGATGATGAGCAAACTAGCGCTCAGGAAACGCACTAGTTCATATGTCTGGATCTGTTACATTTATGACAGTATTCTTATCTGAAAAGTTTAGATTAGTATTCAATGAATTAAGTTATTCTGAGCACTAGAGCAACTCTTTCTATCATAGCTGTTACTAATTTATTCCATTTTATTCTACTACATTTAAAGTTAAGCCAGTATTTCTGCTAGGTTTACTCATATTTTCCCAGGGCATTTGTTTATTTCTAGTTTACTGAAAAACCTGTCTCCACCTGCACTGTTCCCCTCAGTGCAATTGCAGAATTTCTGACCGCAAATTCAAATATTTATACTGCCCCCTCCTGGAACGCCAGCTAGAGAGCACGTAACATCCAAACCGAGCAACACCTGTAGCGCAAGTGCCATCATTAGTTCTCACGAATATGCCATGCACAAAACTAGGGGGAAAAAAAAAAAATGCATTTTCACTTCAGTTTCCAACATGAGTTACAATCTGAATCTGAAGTAGGCATTGAATTCCAATACAAGCTTCTTGTTGCATCTTCCTGTTACTACTACAGAGATATTATCAGTGTATGTTGTACGGTATAGCATCCCATAAAGGTTTTCACTGACTTCATCCCACAGCCACCTTAGCAGAGGAAGAAGCAATACGAAGCATTTACAGGTTATTTCTGTTTCACTCCTCTATATGCATACAACCTATACAGAAGATTCTAATAATTAATCAAAATAGGAAGAATATTTAAGTAGTTGAGACTCTTTTTTCTCTTTTCTAGTAAAAAGATCTGGATCAAGCTGAAAGTCAAAGTAAATGTAAAGTCTGACTGAATTTATCAAATATATCACTAAAGCAATCACGACGCAACTCGATTTCTCCAGCAATTTTGAAGAATGCAGTTTCCCCGGGGGCACAATGAACATAAGCTACAAAGACTTCCTAAAAGGCAAAGAAATTGTGCACTTCTACTCTAGTAATTATAGTTGAAGTATTTGTCTCCCTTCCTAAACTCTCACAGACTAACGTGGGCAAGGGATTTGTATAGCATATCAACTGCTGGCCTATTTGAGATGATTCGGATTTTGGAGAACATAAGCAAAGTTCAACACTCTCCTCTTACAAGGTTCCCAAAAATCAGCTGTAGCAAATTTCCCACTCCATCCTCTCCCTGCAAACTCCTAATTTTTTCAGTATGAAAACCTGAAATTTTAAAGAATCAATCTATCACCTTCACTGCAAATAACCTGAGCACAGCAGCCTTCATTCTGGTTCTGAATCAATGGACAGAAAATAATTCTCCATAAAAAGGCACAAGTTTTACCAGTTTTTAATCATGGACATTAATAAGCAACAATGAAATATCAAAATATTAGTACTAACTACCTTTGATATCTGCAGGTTGGTTCATTTTGCAGATGAAGGTACTAACACTGAATGCCTTAATACTAAAATAATTAAACAACACAAAAATAGTAAACTTACCATTTGAGGTACCCCAAAAACAACAACATTCATATAACGGGAAAAAGAAACCTAAAAGAAAATTTAAGAAAAGTCTTAATTAAAATGGCATTTATATTTGAAGAAGTTCTCACCATTCTCTTCCCCTAATCCCTCTAGCTGCACTCCTTTCAACACAGATTTAGACCAAAAATAAAAAAAGGAGATCCCATACCAACTTTGCACCACAGAAATTTACACATAAAGACAGCTTTATATTGCTGAACAGCAAAAAACTTCTACTACCCAGCCAAGAATATGACACAAATTCTAGTAACACAAAAAGTATCAATTTAGAAAATGCCTACATTATTTTACTCATTACTAAATTTTTCCACAACTCCTAGATATGTTTTAAGTTTGCCCCCACTTTTGTTAAATGTTAGTTAGCTATAAAAACATCCACGGCATTCAAATGCTTCGATTCTTCCAGTCAGTGCCCTGAAGTTTTCCTGTGCTCCTCTCTGAGCAAAGATAAAACCAGTACATTCACACTTTTCCCCAAGATTCCACTTTACCCATTACAAAATGGTATTCTTAAAAAAAAAAAAATCCCACAACTTTGACAGGAATAGCAGAGGAGAGGCCTTCATAAATACAACCCCCAAAAAAGTGCCTCATTAAAGAAGCAATTGTGACTCAAATGATGGAAAATCGTAAAAAATTCTCAGCCACATATAAATTACCTTAAAGCAACACTCAACACCAGGTAAGACATTACACAGCTAGAAAAGAACACATCTAATGAAGCGTCAGAAGAGATTGTGATTTTGCACGTTAGGTGAATAAGTCTTGTTACTCATTCCACAGAATCAGCTGTCAGTGAAGCCTGACATTACAGCACCCCACACCATCCACCAGGCAAAAGCATGACACAGTGTGCTCAGGGAGCCTGGACTGAGACAGAACAGCACTTCACCCAAGCACAAAACAAGCACTGCACTGAGCCTAGTTTCTATGGGCTCAGGTACTTTTCTCAAAACCCAATACAGCACCTTGGGGCCAGTCAGCATTCTGGTTCTTTCAATAAAGTATCTCCCAATTGTGGAAAACTCTCAAACATCCCAGATTAATTCTCACATACTTCATCACCTACCTTCCATAAGTCTGAAATATAAAATCTGGTGTTCTGATGCACCCCATCTCTCCAGGCACGGTATCTGGAGTACAAAACTAGCCAGGGATTTAATTCATAACCAACAGCTTTGAACCCCCTTTTTGCAGCTGCTATCACCTACAAGGAAGAAAATATATCTTAGAAACAGAGAAAGTCTATTAATGTAAATAAGAGCACATAGTTGGTTGTTTGTTTTTAGAAAATAAATCAAAGGAACGCACTTTTATAAATCTCTCATGTTTTAATCCTCAACAGATTAGTAGTATAGGGAACAAAAACTCAAACCACATTTTACTATTACTTGTCCCACTAAAATGAATAGATATATTCAGACAAACAAAATGAACCACTTAAACATTCAAAGGGCAAAGCTGTAAGCTTGTAGTATGTCTACGATTTATATAAAAGTTTAATTTAATACATTCATGACACTACCTTAGAATTAAAGGGTACCGAAATTGACCATGGTGAGAACAGTGAAACACATAAGCAGAAATGCTCAAAATCAAAGCATTTATTTGAAAAGCAGTGATGGGTAGGCACTTGAGATACCCCTGAAATCAGAGCAAGATGACCTACCAATAGAAAAAGTAATCTGTTGACCCATATTTAAAAAAATGTAGGTCAAAAATTTAAATGTAGGTTAAAAAACTGAAAAAAAAACCCCACAAATCTCACAGTATAGCTTTCATCCAATACTAAGCTTCATATATCATTTTAAAAGAAAAAGGTAACTCAGATAACAAAAAAAAAATGTCTTTGAAAATGTATAAGTTAGACCCCAAGATGTAGAACTGTTAAACTGTACAGTAAGTGTCTTCAGACAAGATCAAAGTCTACTGATTTTTTTTTTTTTGGCGGGGGGGGGGAAGTTAAGGAAAATACAAGGAGGCACCAGCTTCTAGAATTAAGTCATAATTTAAAATATTGAGTTTTAATCAGGAAAAGCTTCATGAACTATGAATTACAGAACAGGCAAGGTGAAATCAGGAAGTACTCATGTCTTAACAGAGCTTATCAAACAGCATCACTTGGACGGCATGTTTCAAGCTATTAAAATAATTCCTCTTCCATCATGCACGCAGCATTTGCAATTATACTAAAAGAACCTGACATTTTTACCGTGCTTTGAAACAAAAATAGGGTCATATTTATCCACCAATTATAAGTGAGTAAGTGCTAAATATTTTAAAGCATCTGAACAGAAGCTCAACTTTTTTCAGGACAGATGCATTAAGGCAACATCAAGCATTCAATTTTAGGCACCTGGATCTCAAAGTAGCCTTCAGTCTCCACACACACACAAAATCAGAATTAAACACATGGTACCTAATGAAATTAGGTGTCTCAGATGGGGGTCAACAACCAAAATGCTGAGCAGAGAGGGCATCACAAACTGCAGCTCTCGTACCTATATGCTTTTCTCCGTTTCCTACTCAGGCACAATTCCTTCTCAGCCACCTTTACAGATCTGGATTTCCAAATCATATTTTTTAACTTGGACAAACGGTTGACTCATTCACATGAAATATGAACAAAGGTAGCATTCAGGAACTTACTTGTTTCCATCAAAAAACCATTTAGTGCACCATCCTGTCACTAAAACTGACTTGAAGCAAATGGTTAGGAAATGGTACACAAACCACCACAAATACCACAAAACCTCACACCATTCTCCATTACACCCTCACCACCACATTTCACAAATAGGGGTTCAGACAATGTCCTGGAAGCACATTATCACTCTGGCTTTACTATCACTTTACAATAACCACCATTTCTCTTACTAGTTACTCTAGTTTCACCACAATCATTTTGAACTGGGACAGCCAGCACTGCTCAAAGGTGGCAAGTTTTCAATTCCATCAATAGCAGGATTTTTATAATTCATCACTCATTTCTCATTCTCTTTTGTTCTTCTGTCACCTTTATATAATAAGTATAGAGCTGCAGCCTCACGACACGAAGCTATAAACCTATGCGGAATCACAATACCAACACTTTGACTGCATCTCTTCATGTGAATGCAGGGCAATTCCCTCCAGACAACAGGATAAGGTTATAATTTTGTACACTACCCTGTCAAGCTGCAGGTAAGACTGGAGCAAAAATATTGATTACTCACCTAAGCTGAATGTAAGCCTTTTTCAGCTTTGAACCTTTTCATGACTCGCACAAAAACACTGGATACCACAAACAAGACATTCAGAAATAAGAGAAAACAACAGCAGCCACAGCTAGAGCACTTTGCTCTTTTTTGAGAGGTGACATAAGAGGAAGGCAATGCCTGTAACTTACAACACGGCCATCCCCGCTACCAATGTCCACTAGGGAGCCGCTTCTGCTTTCTAACATTTTCAGCACATTCTGGATCTGAGCAGAAGTTGCAGGAACGAAGGGCAGACACACTTTCCTCAGAGCTGGGGTCACAAAGGGGATGACCACGGCATACAGTGCCACCAAGGTCCCACCGACACCAGCGGTGACCAACAGTCCCCAGCTCCTCCTTCTGGAGCCACCCTCGCCACCTGCCTGCTGGCCTGCTGTGTGGCTCTCATTGTGGGGACACCTGGAGACAGACATTAAAAAGGATTAACTTTATTATGTGCCCACTTAAACTGCATTTTATCAGACAGAACATCACGAAGAAAACTTATATCCCTTTAGCTGATTCCTAAGGCCCAAGGGAAATTTTACTCAAACGGCTTTCCAGAAACTGATGCACTAGGTTAACTTTTCAGCAGTTTCTATTCAAGGCGCAGTTCCCCCCACCCAGCCGGCAGCAGCGCGCCCCGAGACAGCCCAGGGGCAGCACAGGCAGAGACCTCCCCGCCCCCGGCCGCCCGCGCTCAGGGAAACGTCCCCGAGCGGTCACTGCCGTTCCTGGCAGGAGGCCTTTTCTCCGGCGCGCAACGCCCCCGGTGCGGCCGCCTGCCCGCCTCCCCCCACGGCCCCGCTCTGCCCCAACCCCACCCACATCCCTCAGAGGCAGGAAGGAGTTGATCCCCGCCGGTGGTACTTATAGTAGAGGGCAATACCACTCCACTGCGCGCGGGGGGACACGACACGACCGAAATCTTTCTGAAGGCGCTTCGGAGCAGAGCGGCGCGCAGCCTTCCGCCGTGTGTCCGTCCTTATTCCTTCGCCTTCACGTCACCGGGTCCAGACCACTGCTACCGCGCTTGGCACCTAATATAGTACCCTCCCCATCTTCCCCCCACCCCCGCAGCTGGGGACGGCGCCGTGCAACTCCCACCGTGCCGGATGCTTCCAGAACGGTCCTGTGGAGGCGCCGCTCGCGAAATCTGTCGTGCGGCTGCCGAACGCGCATGCGCGGGGGAGCGTGCGGGCGAGCGTGCTGCGTCACGGCGCGGCGGGCGCGGCGGCATCCGGCTCGTGGTCGCCCGGTCGGAGGAGCGGCGGTCGCCATGTCGGCCATGGGGACTCTGGCGTTTGATGAGTATGGGCGCCCCTTCCTCATCCTCAAGGACCAGGAGCGCAAGACGCGCCTTATGGGGCTCGAGGCGCTCAAGGTAAGCGGGCGGCCCTTGGTGCCGCCGATCTCTCCGCGGGCCATCGCTGGGCGGGCCGCGCCGCGCCATGCTGCTGGTGTGGGTGGGGAGCGAGCGCCGTTAGGCCTCGGCGGGAGGATGGAGTCTGTGGGGACGGGGTAGTCCTGAGCTTCTCTTCTGCCTCGTGCGAGGCGCAGGGTGCCTGAAATCTGGTGTAGGCCCGCAGATCGGGGGAGGTGGGGGGAAGGGAGAGAGAAGGGGTCGCCCCCACGGCTGGGAACCCACCACCCGCGCCGTGGGCTCTGCGTGCCCTGAGCCCGCTCCTCCGTCGTCTGGCTTCGGGGTCGTCTCCCCTGTAGGGACAGAGCCCCTCCCTGCAGGGTTCCCCGCACGCCCCCCTTAGACCCGCAGCCCCCGTCTGAAGCCTGATCATTGTTTCAGCAAAAAGGTCGTGGCTGCACCAGGGCTGCAGGCAGCGTGTCGCGGTTGCCTTGTGTGAATGAGTGCGGTCTTAATACAGATGGGAGGTGGAGAAAAATGATAGTGGCTTTTCCTTTCAGCGTTGCTTGCTTCTGTTGCTTCCCTGTTTTAAACCTCGGGGCTCTCATTTTAGCTGCTCTGCTTTTGCATGCTTTAGCTGTGTAAGTTGTGAGGCACGGGAAACGTTTCTGGCATAAAAACAGTAGGCATACATGGGTTCTTTTTTGCAGTCATAATTGGCTGCTGTCACTTAACTTATAGTATTTACGTTAGATTTTTCTGCTGTATTTTTTTAAATCATTATTATTATTTTGGGATGCATGGTAATGAATTAATTTATTTCTCCTTTGTTTTATAGTCTCACATAATGGCAGCAAAGGCTGTAGCAAGTACTTTGAGAACATCCCTTGGGCCCAATGGTAATAACAAAATAATTTTTATGGTTTGTTCTCAGCAATAGTTTTTGGAGGTTTTCTAAATTTTTCCTTATGCATTTAATATTTTAGGCTTGGATAAAATGATGGTTGACAAAGATGGTGAGGTGACTGTGACAAATGATGGTGCTACTATCCTGAATATGATGGATGTGGATCATCAGATAGCCAAACTTATGGTGGAGCTGTCCAAATCTCAGGATGATGAGATTGGGGATGGAACTACAGGAGTGGTTGGTAAGAAAATTATTTTTAATGTACCTTAGCTTTCCACCTTTAACATCAAGTTTCTTCCAACTGTTTTAAGAAATTTTATGTGCAGTAAAAGTACCTTTTCTGTACCACATTTTTAGAGTATTTACTGCTTCAGTATTCTTATCAGTTGTGGTGTTAGAAGTCTTCTAATCAGAAGGATGCTTTTCGGTCTTTTCTAAGTATGATTGCATTTGAAGTTAGTGTTGAAAGTCCTCTCTGTACTTTCAGAATTTTTCTGCATAATTTTCTTCCATAATCTTCTGCCTGTTCTGCAATTTTCTTTCTAAGCATAGCAAGTAGGAGGGTTTGTTGAAGGGGGGGTGTCATTTAAGAAGCCTTGAACTGCTAATATATTACAGAGAAATAATCAGAAGGTGTCCTTTTTAATCTTTTGATAATGCATTAAAAAGTATGCTTCAATCTGGGGAATAATAAATATTATTTTAAAAAATGTGTTTTATAGTTCTGGCTGGAGCATTGTTGGAACAGGCTGAGCAATTACTAGATCGTGGTATTCACCCTATCAGAATAGCAGATGGTTATGAGCAGGCAGCC
This sequence comes from Syrrhaptes paradoxus, assembly GCA_013400615.1. Taxonomy (NCBI): domain Eukaryota; kingdom Metazoa; phylum Chordata; class Aves; order Pterocliformes; family Pteroclidae; genus Syrrhaptes; species Syrrhaptes paradoxus. The sequence goes on from VZTO01009933.1 coordinate 89,139, forward strand.
CGCATTGCTATTGAGCATCTGGACAAAATCAGTGACAGCTTTCCAGTTGATCCACAAAACCTTGAACCTCTGATCCAGACAGCAAAGACAACCCTAGGCTCTAAAGTGTAAGTTGCAAAAACTTGAGAAGGATATTTACATTTCCCTTAAAAGCACTTCCAGTTAAAAGGAGAAATCCTGGGTTTGCTTAGTGTTGTGATGTGTTATTAGAGGGTCTGCTGAAGGTTCTTGCCTTGATCTTGGTGAATATCTCAATGGACTCCTATTTCAGGATGAAATGGTGAACCCTTTTTCTCCAGACGGCCAATTTCGTGAGCTTAAATAGCTGTAAAATCAATTTCATTTTATCTGTTCTGGTAGTTCCATATTTCTGCATCATAGCAGATTCCAAGAGTAGTACATACCTTTCTAAAAGTAACAGCATGTTATATTTCCAAGTATTTTTTTCTAAAAAAACTTGTAGGATAGTTGCTGGTTCCATAAGTCCATTTTTCGTAGTAGGTTCTATGTGTATTATATAAATTCAGACACTGTATGGGCTTCTTTTGGAAAGCTGTCTTAACAGTGGCTTCTGTGACTTGAGTGTTTCTTAGCAGTTAATTTTCCTCACTTGTTTCAAATCTGCTGCATCTTTAGACTATGTCCACAAGCCTATGTGAACAAACAGTATTCTGACATATTTAGCATTTTATTTCCATGAGCAAATGAGAAGGACCCCCTCTTTTCATGCAGTGTACAAAAGTCATTAGCTGTAGTGATAGTTTTTTCTGTTCAAGATTGATAGAATTACTTTTATATTCCACAGTCTGGTAGAAAAAAATGCAACTTTATTGTATTTTTTTTTTAAACTTAGAGTTAACCGTTGTCACAGACAAATGGCAGAAATTGCTGTAAATGCTGTACTGACAGTAGCAGATATGGAACGCAAAGATGTTGATTTTGAGCTGATCAAAGTCCAAGGCAAAGTGGGAGGTAGACTGGAAGATACACAGTTGATTAAAGGAGTGATTGTGGATAAAGATTTCAGTCATCCACAGATGCCTAAAGTAAGTGATGTCACTGTACGTCTATCATCTGTAATGGCTTAAATAAGGTTGTCTAACCCACTTCAAATTCTGTGCTAGCATGTCTTAAGTATTTAAACAGTGTTGTGTTTTGGCTTGTTTTTTTAATCCATATATCAACAGAGAAATGGGAGAAGAGCATTAAATTCTTCATGTTGGAAGAGCATTAAATTCTTAATTCATCAGTCTTGAGAAACTGAGAAATTGGGGGGGGGGATGGAAATTACTGTACAGCTAAGTGAGGGCAAGTGCAGAGTTGTATGCTGAAGCAGAAATAATCATTGTGTAATATGCTTAATGCACCGCAGTATCGAGAGATGCTTCTGCTGTTTTTAAACTTTGAGTTGCTGTGTTTTCCTTTTTGAAACATCCCAGAAACTATCCTTTTATTATATTTGGCGTAGGTAAGGTTTCGACATCTTTGTGCAGTGTACTTCAAGACAAATGGAGGCAATTTAGAATTTCTGCTATTCTAAAATATCTTCCTAGTAGGTGACACTGTTTACCCTATAGAAAAGAAGACTGGTGGAAAATTGTCAGCCTTGTAGTTCATAAAAGGTGACTGTGAAGATGTAGTATTCTCAATGGTCACAGTAGATGGGAGGGCAAATAATGGTTTCATTGAGGTTTTTCTCTGCTTTTAACAGCTATACTATAAAAAAGACATCATTGGTCAAGCTTGTTAAGCACTTAAACCGTGTCTTGAAGCTGTGGAATTTCTTCTGTAAGTGGGTTAGAGAGACTTCTGATGGAATTGTTTGGGTATAGTTGGTTGCACTTCAGAATCAGTCAAATGATCTTCACATTTCCTCCTGTCCCTGTGTTTTTAAAGAAATGTCTGTACATTGTGTAAATCCAAGAAAGAAGTGTTACTGAGGTCAAAACTTATGTTTTTTTTTAATTGTACAGGAGCTTAAAGATGCTAAAATTGCAATCCTTACTTGCCCGTTTGAACCACCTAAGCCTAAAACCAAACATAAGCTTGATGTCACATCTGTGGAAGACTACAAGGCACTGCAGAAATATGAAAAGGAAAAGTTTGAAGAGATGGTGAAACAGGTAGTCTTTCAAAACTATTTCTTTGTTTTCTGTGTTTTTCATAGCCTTTACACAAAATAGCATAGTGTACTGATTTATTTCTGGAAATTAGCTAATAATCCTGATAGGAGGCAACACACAAGCAATTGTAAGGCTATGAATTAATCTGAAGTTATGTAAGAAAGAGATAAACCCTGGTTTGAAATTTACTTTCATGTCTCTGTATGCCAGATGGTTATTTTTCAGACTTGTGTTTTGAGAAAATTAGGAGAATGAAAATGGTGAAGAAATTGTTTTTAATTCCTGTGTTTGTTTTGATCGGAAGATTTGATGTTTTGTGTTGCTTTCAGATAAAAGACACGGGTGCAAACCTTGCTATTTGCCAGTGGGGTTTTGATGATGAGGCAAATCACTTGCTGCTCCAGAATGAGCTGCCTGCTGTTCGTTGGGTTGGTGGACCTGAAATTGAAGTAAGTAAAATCTAAAATTGGGCTGTGTACCTGTCAGAAAAATATTTGTTATGTAATATGCTGTACCAATTGAAAGCTCAGGCTTTTGGGGTATAACTGTGTAATCGTGTATGGGCAGGTATTGGAGAAAAATCATTGGGGATCTATGGGAAGAACCTACAATGAATGGGATTATGGTTTGTAAGTGGAGTATATGCATATTACTTGCTAAAAGTTTTGTGTGGCTCGGAACATTTCTGCTATATCACTATTTGCAGAAACAAGGCATGGCCTGAAATATTTTGAATTAATGGGAACATTAACATTTTGGAGTAGGCATTTGACAAATTCTCTTCCACTGGTTTTATGTTATGAAAAACATAATGAAAAAGTCTTTGCAAAATAATTGACGGCTGTTTAACTTTAGTTAATCGCCATTGCAACTGGAGGACGCATTGTTCCTCGCTTCTGTGAACTCACAACAGAGAAACTGGGTTTTGCGGGTGTTGTCCGAGAAATCTCCTTTGGAACAACGAAGGACAGGATGCTTGTCATTGAACAGTGTCAGAATTCCAGAGCTGTGACCATTTTCATTAGAGGAGGAAATAAAATGGTGAGATGCTTACTTTGTTACAAATGTTTGATACGTACGTTGCAGAATGCGTAGTTTCTTTCAAAAGCATGTTAACACTTATTATTTTTGTCTAAATTTTCTTTGCAGTGTGCACACTTAGAAAGGGGGGAGGGTTGTGAGTAGCCATAACTATGTGTTAGATGTCACTTGTTAGATGTATGTCCTGTGTTTTTGAATTAGAATTTTGTTTTCTCACTGTTAGACCATGTAGTTCATAAATATAGAAATAATTTTACCTATAGATGCTCTCATTTGTTTGTTTTCTCATAGAAGGGTCACTTTTTATGAGTAAATACATTAGCATTTTTGAAAGATTTGTTTTTATTACAGATTTAGGTATGTCGCTTCTGGTTTAGACCAGTTAAAAAAAAATAAATAAACACTCCCCCACAGAATGAGACCATTTTAAATGCTTATGTACTTAATGTGGTTTTTGGGTGTACTGTTAGTGTTAAATTATATTTAGTGTAGGTCAAGTCCTACTTTGTATGAAAAACCTTAGGAAGACAAGAACTCTTGTCTCAAGAATTCTTTAAGAAAGCAAAAATACTGCTTTAAAGGTTAACATAACTTGTTAAATCCTTCTGTATCTGTTGAGTTGGGACTTGACACAAATTGCAGTCTGAAAATAATGTTGGCATTAAAGTGCTTTTTGTCCTGGAAATATTCAAGATTAAAAATCTAGTAATGTAAGTTTTTTGTCATTTCAATTTACTGATTTAACAAATAACAGTGAAAAGGGTTTTTTTTGTTATTGTTTCTTCTCTGCCACTGGGAGTCTAACATTCTATATTTTGTAATAGTATAACGTAGCAGCAGTAGAGCTGTATTCAAGCCATAAGAAGATCCTACAGTTTATTTGCAGTTTCCATTTCAGTAGTAGGAAATATATCTTCATAACGTCCAGTTGTGTATGTTGTAAAATATGTGCTATTCCATAATTGTAGATCATTGAAGAAGCAAAGCGATCTCTTCATGATGCGTTGTGTGTAATCCGGAATCTTGTTCGTGATAATCGTATCGTATATGGTGGTGGTGCAGCTGAAATTTCTTGTGCCTTGGCAGTCAGTGAAGCAGCAGATAAGGTAAAAAAGGAACAATACAACTTTCTTTAATTTATGAAGGGAAAATAAGGATTAAGTCGGTTTTAAGAGATTCCAAAAAACTTAAAAGAGCTTCCAGAAAATCCGTATTATGGAACTTCCTGACATTTACGATAACCAGCGCTAAAAGTTTTCCTTCCCCTCACTGTAAAAAGTCATTACCAGTACCGTTTTCCTTTTACGATAAGAGCAGTTTAAAATTGTTTTAATTTGCAAGTAGTTATCATGAAGAGGTAGTCATTTAGCTATCGAGTTGCATATTCACGAGAAAATCTGCATATCATGTATCATTATAGCTAGTGTTTGCTAACAGTGGAGTTAAGAGCTATATGAATTTAATTTTTTTTCCCCCCTAGTGCCCATCTTTGGAACAGTATGCTATGAGAGCTTTTGCGGATGCCCTGGAGGTAATTCCCATGGCACTTTCAGAGAACAGTGGTATGAATCCAATACAGACTATGACTGAAGTGCGGGCTAGGCAAGTGAAGGAAAATAATCCTGCCCTCGGCATTGATTGTTTGCAGAAAGGAACAAACGGTAAGAACTGCAGCATGGAGAAGAAGGAGCATAACAGGTTTTTCCTTCTCAGAAGATCAAAACACTTACTGTTTAGCCTCTCAGATTTTTTTTTTTAATGTGTATCACTTCAGTGATGAGCTCTTGCCCGTTCTCATATTAAATGAGAATGCTGGTAGAGAGATAAATGCATGTCTACCAAGTAGATGATATATAATTGCTTGAAAACCTTTATTTGGTGATTAGTTGAAGATGTTGGCTGACCTTGTAGAACAGGAATAAAGGCTACTCACTGTGAGGCAAGACGGGCTGTGTTTTAAATACTGGAGTTTTAGTGATCCAGTTTGCACTGCAGCTCTACAAACAGCTGTTTTGAGAAACAGCTTGTGAAGAAGTAAACAAAGTGTTGGAAGTGTCTTTAGGTGGTGGTACTCACACCAGTGTATATGCATGTATAGGCCTGCAACAAGCATGTGAAGACTTAAGCAACCAATATATGAAAACTTTCATCTGGACGTACACTTTTCACACTCTTATTCTGTTGCTCTTTTCAGAAAAGAAAGTGACGAATTTTGAAACACAATGTAAATTGTGTTTATGTAAATTCATAACCCTCTGTTTAGGTTTTTCTGCTTTACAGCATTTCAACTTTCACTTCCTCAGTGGTTGCTCAGCCCTTAGGATGCTTCTAGTATTTGTATGTTGAAACTGTACTCTTCAAAAAATAATGCAGAAAGGTGCAAAGCTACAATTGGGGAAGACTTAGTTGGGAAAAGAGTTTGGATCTTAACGTTCCAAGGTTTTTGGTAAGAACTCAGGCATAAAACTGTAGTTTGTACAAATTGTTTCTCAAGTATGGTGGCCAAGAGTAATAATTTAAAGATGTTTTTTAAAATTACATGGAAATTACTATATCAGGTTAAACATTATATCTAGATTTTAGGAGAGTACCTAATTCTTCTGCTTCTTTTTCACAGATATGAAGCAACAGCATGTTATAGAAACCCTGATTGGTAAGAAACAGCAGATTTCTCTGGCAACTCAGGTTGTTAGAATGATTCTGAAGATTGATGATATCCGTAGGCCTGGAGAATCTGAAGAGTAAAGGTTGAAAAGCAAGAAACATTAAGGGGGCCACAGCAGTAGCGAAGACGGTAGTATTCTGATGCTTCATCTTCAGCTATTTATTTTGGACACTTTTTGTTTCAGATACTGTAATGGCTAATTGATGGAAATAAAACACAATTTAGCACTGGTGCTTTCATGACTTGTTTCAGAAGTAGTGTTGAATCTTTTCTTAGGCTGATGTGAATATATATATAGAAAAAACCTCTTGAATGTGTAGGAAAAAAACATTGATAATGCAGTAATAAAACTTCATGGGTCCTTTTTCCATTGCTTCTGCTGCTCTTGTTAGCTACTTGTGAGCAAAGCCCACAGATTTTCATTTATAAGAGATCTGTTAGTCTTCAGTGAAGCTAACAAAATTATTGTAGGTTCCAGTAATTCTCATATGTTAGATACATCAAGTATGAAGTGTCAAGCTGAAGATTTAAAGGACCTATATTTCATGCTTCCAGTTTTTTGTCTTGTGGTACCCTCTAAGTGTGTTCCTGATGTGTGTGCAAGGCAGAGTTTTTTCAGGGCTATACACATTCAGCCAAGTGTGGGGTTTTGGGTTTTTTTCAAAAACTTGTCTATACTAGCACAATTGAGTGCACTTACTTTGTAAGTCACAAGTAGGATCTTAGAAGGGTAGAATAAAATTTATTAGTAAGGTGCCTTGCTTGTGCAATTAGCAAAAACCAAGGGGTAGACCAGAACTAATGTGTAATTTTTTTTCAGATTTCAAAAGACAGGGATGTGTTGAAAAATATTAACTCAACGTTACATGCATTGCATTTCACATCCATAGTTTTAATGTATATTAGTACAGAGGAGACTTTGTATTTACTGACCACTGTTAGCTAGCAGGTCTTGTTCTAGTCATTATTTGCGATGATTATACATCAGTCAAACAAAACCCTTCAGTGAGTGTTGATAGAGGAAGAAGGGTACAAATAAGAAGTGTGACTTTTATGGTGGAAGACTTCCAGGACTGATTATAATTAAACTACAATTTACAGAACTGTTTGAGGAAGAATTCTGCAAAGCTTTATTTTCATTGATAGAACTAAGTGAGTACTGACTGTTTCATTGTTTTTCTTTTGCCTTTTCCTAAATTGTCTTCATTTACATGCAGTTCAGTGCACAACAGTTACTCAGTTTCACTGCTGCTGAAGTCTGTCATCCTGAATTGGTTCATGGTTGTAACTGTGAATCTAAAATCCCATAAATGCATCAGGTCACGTAGAGCCATCTCTTTGTTCAGTAACACAGAGGTTTGTACTTCTGGTCCTCGACATAGCAGACAGGTAGCCTGCTCAGCACTGTCAATAACTTGCCTAGAGACAATTGGAGGACAAACAACTTTCATCACAGCGTGCAACATGCAACTGAAAGTATTAAACCAAATTAATGAAACCAGTGCAGCCCAAACTGGTACAGTCACAGCAGTAGTAATGAGGTTTGTGCTTTGACAGAACAGCAGGATTACTGGTACTGCGATCTTGTGCTGTGGTCTGCCTCTGGTCAAATAAAACGGAGCAAACGTATCTGAGTGATGATAAGGCTGGGGGAGAAGAGCACTGACACTCTAATCGTGGTGTTTTTGTGACCATCAGGAAATAAAAGCCTTGCCTGGTCCTGTATTTGGGGCTGAGGGCCAGTGCCCCCCTCCTTCCTCCCTTCAAGCACGGCTTTGCTACTCCAGGGAAAATGCGAAGTTCACCACGGGAGGGCAACATATGCGTATCACTGCCATAGCAGACTGCATCCGGATTTTTAAAAATCGATCTGAATCAGCCTGGCAGCTCTTTCCCAGCATCATTGATGTGGCACACATATGTCATCAGCAGGACCTGAATGTTTTCAAATTCCCCTTAAGGTCTCGGTTGAGATAATTTCATAACTGACCCCACGTACCCTTTTAAATCGGAGTTTTCACAACTTAGGACCCCTACCCTGGCCCTGCCTCTGCTCCACCAGTTCTAGTTCCCCTGTTACCAGCTGGCTATTCCCAGCCTCGTTTCTTAGTCTCTCCTGTTGCCTTCCTGGGCCTGGTACCCTTTCCTTCTCCGATCTCTCGTGTCTCCACACTGACACAACGCTCATCTCTGCCGGTGCACGGGCTGCCAGGAGCACAGCACGCAGATTCCGTCCCTCCTGGTCACACCCAGCCCAAAGCAGCTGCAGGGGACCGTGCATGCAGGGCTGGGCTTCTGACTTTGGGTGCACCGTGCTGATTCAGAAGAACCAGATCTAAGTGAATTTTTTTCAAGAATGGGTTAAGCAGAGCCATGGAATGACATCCTCGTTTCTTTGCAAACTGATGTTTTTTAATACAAATGTATTTTTCATTTGCTTAGGAAAAAAAAATTTCTGACTGTTCTGTGTGGGCAAAGATGCTGTGTAGGGTGAGCAGTTCTGTCTGAACAATCCAATCTGACAATTTTTACAGACAATGACAGATAGGGTCTTAAATGGAACAAGTCTCGCTAACGTGAGCCTGCTAGCTCCCTCTGTAATCTCAAGACACCTGGCTATTAGGATACCTAGACCCAGACCTACCTAAACTAAGCTGACTGGCTCCAGAACCTGCCTGGGCTGTATGCCTTCATGCTAAGACTGTGCAGAAGAGAGGGTACCACGAGAGCTGCTCTCCTTTGCGGGCAGAATGGCACGACTGTCCTTTGCACTGTTAAAAATTACTTATTGTGCCCATGGGCATGGTTATTGCACCCCCCTCCAGACTCCTACCGTCATCCAAGGAGGGGGGATTTGGTTGTGAGGTCTGGGTGTGGGGGACTAGCCTTGTTTGTCCTCCCCATGCAGAAGTACCTCTCCATTTCACATCTTGGAGGGGTTCCCAGGAACTCTCTGCCAGGGAACATTTCTCGCCATGTTAAAGAGCCAATTAAATGGACTGACAGTGTTTGCTTTGTAAACAACTCATCTCTGTGATACAAGAGAGAGGGTTTGCTGAACTGAAATGACTGAGGGGTAAAGCTTCAGTGAATTCTCTGCAAGATGTTGACCCTGTGATACCCGCCAGGTGTACACGCATTAGGATCTGCATCCTGGGGAGATTCCTCCCTGAGTTATCTGGGGCCAGTCGTGGTGTTACGGGGAGGCTCCTGAATGGCAGCGGCACAGGCACGGAAACAGGTCTCTGGCAGCTCTCTGGTGCCTGGGTGCTCACTGAAGAGGGGACACTGCTGTCAGGCACTGAGAACATGTCCCTGGATCTGCTCAAGGGGTTTGGCTACTTGTGCTTGAGGCCAGCTCCGGCACAGCACAGCTGTGTCACCTTAAATCAGATTGCTGGGGAAAACGCTGGGGTGAGAAAGAGCTGTGAGAAGCCCTTCCTCTTTCACTCCGGAGATGCATTAAGCCCAGGCCGATGTCCTTGCTCCTTGCCTGAGCTGTTCCAGCCAGGCCTGTGCCTTCCTGGTCCTGATGCTGGTTGGACTTCCCTTAGCCTTGTCTTGTCTGGATGGATGGACTTTCCCGATGATCTGGACTCACTTGATCCTGGACCTGCTCTACTTTTCTTACTTAGGCACAGTGGTGCCAAGGAGCTCTGGAGAACAGTGGCCAGAAGTTGTCTGGAAGCACCTCAGAAGGCCACTGAAGGAGTCCTCACTCTTTGGGATGGGCAGTAGGAAGACGGCTTTGGTGCACTGCACGGGCGAGAAGGGCTGTGCAAATGGAGGTGGAGTGAGCAAAGGAAAGCTGGGGAACCTCCATGAAACCATCACCATCTGATCACTTGCTTACAGTGAATGGTGAGCACTTGGGACCTTAGCCAGGAAAAGCAGAATAAAATACTAGAATTGGGAAAACAATTGTCAGCATGAGTAGTGTTGCCAAGGATTGCTGAAGGCATCAGCTCTGTAGGATGGGGTATTGCTGTAAGCTCTCTGTCCCTCTTAGAAAAGTCAAGCAGCTGAGTAACACAGGATTATAAATGCTCGGTGTGGATTCTCTTTTTCTGCTTGCAGTAGGGTTTATAATGGGATACAGTGTTTTCTGCCAACAGGAATAGATCACGACTGGATCAGCTTCATCTTCAAAGTATCTCAATGCAGTGGCTGAAGAGACAGCTGTAACCAAAACGATAAGAGTAAACTAAGATGCTGGACTCAGTATCCACTCACAGCCCAGAAATTC
>VZTO01009934.1:0-11271 GCA_013400615.1 Syrrhaptes paradoxus
TGACACTAAAAATTATAAATTTATTTCAACTTCCATTTGTCCAGTCTTACAAAACAGAATTACTTCATTATTAGAGCCAAACTGTTTAGAAATGTTAATACATTTTTCTATTTCACAGTTTTTATTATAGGACCATTATAAAACCAAAGTACCATTATATAAATGTAGTTTTCCCTATGACAGATTCTGTTTTTCACCAGTAAATTTTTCTAACAACAGCATGTATCACTTCTAAGACAAGAGGGAAACAAAATAACCAGTCACCACCACAGAGATACAAGGGAAAGATACCCAGCCTCACAAAAAATGGGAAGTAACTTCCAGAACAGCAGAAATTGTTTTTCAATAAAGGTAGTTTATCCAAGTAAAGAAAATCACACTCAGCATCAAACTATACAATCCATTCCCACAGATTCTACCCTAAAGTTAAGAGGACATCTCTGGAACCACCACTGTTCTCACACTTTTCTCTATCAGAAGAGGGAAATGACAGATTTCTGCTGGTGGACCTCAGATTCAATCAATACTGACCTGACAGCAGTAAGCTCTTTATGTTATCCTATTCTATCTTACCTATCACCTCCAGCTTTGAATTTTGGGCATCCCAAGCTAACCTAAATGCTGGCAGCTACATCCCCATTTGGTTTCCCTCAGGCTCGGACATGTGTTTCTACTCATGTCTTTGCAGCAGCTTTGAACTATTTCAGTGTGCTAAAACACTGAGAAACTATCTCAGGCGAAGTGCGTAGCTTCCTGCCAGCTTTGAGCTCCAAACAGGTTCAGTATAAGGTCAGACAAGCTCACAGCCTGAACATAGGGCAAGAGAGGCAGCAGGGCAAGCCCAGGAAGCCAGCAGCTAAATTGGCTTAGGCTGCCAAAGAACTGGATCATCAGACTTTTCAGGACTTGAGATCGTGGTGGACAACTTGCTAAGCTTTCAGTGTTGATAATGTATTTGAATCATGTACATGCATGGTCTGTACATGCACCTGGAGCAACAGCTGAGCAAACAATATCAGTTAAAAATATATATTAAAAAAAAGGTAATTTGTCAATTAGTTGAATTTCAGGTAGGACTGAAGTACCAATATACACCCCCCAGATGACTGATCTACATATGCTATTCACTACAGCTGCTGCATACAGGCAGGAACTTTTTGAGATATGTCAACAAAGCTTTAACTTCTGGCAGCTGATCCTCCTGTTTTCTTTTTGCTCCTCACACCTCCTTACATACAGAGGACAAAGTCTGTTAGCTTCTACTTTGCTGCCCAACATCAGCTTCTTTGCCTAACTGGAAAAAATCAGTGTCTGTATTTCTTATTTTGTACAGAATTTTAAAATTGCCTTTAAACAAAAGAAGTACTGTTCATGTAATGGCAGCGTTGACCAACATTTTGAAGTTCAGCTAAAAGAAAACAAAAGGATGCCTCAGTTTTGGCAGCTTCCAATTTCTTTACTAATTTTCAACTTTGGTATTTCAAATTTTTCAAAACATTGGCAATTTTAAAACTGCCTGAGTAGTTTTTGGGAGAGTGAAGGAACTAATTAACTATAATGGGAGCTAGCAGTAATCCCTACAGTAAAACAGTATTTTCCACTAAAGAATTTTCCTTCTTTTTGACAGGCTCTGTCTGTTTTTGTAGTAGGCAACTCAAATTCACTGAAGTTAGATTCATCTGAAAAGAGAAATGCTTCTCCTCCACCGGTGAGAGCTTCAGATTATTAAAAATAAATAAACAAACAAACAAACCCTAGAATTTCTTGCATTCTTCAGAAATTCAGGTGGCTCACCCAAACAGATGAGCACAAAAGAGCAAGTTCCATGTTGCTTTAAAGAAAGCAGCTTTGTCGTCTCACTGCAGCAGGAAGTGGAACTGCTGGAATAAGACAGGGATGGCAGGAAGAGGACCAGCAGCATCAGTCTCTACTCCACCCTCCTATTGTAATTCCAGATCAACAATGGGGCAATACCCGGATTTTCTTTCTCCTGTTGCTCAAGAACATAAAATAAGGCAGAAATTTGACAAATTCCAAGCCAGCAGAAGAGAAGAGCACCAGGCTGAGTTTTTCAATATAACTTCCTGAACACAGTAGATAATATAATTTTCCTATACACCCCACGGCAACATTGCTTTCTCCTACTCCTATCTATTAACTCTATGGCACGGAAACCTGCTGTAGTGCTGTCTTCTTTCTGTCCCACTGTGCTTGTTTGACAGTAAGTATTTTACAGACTCTGTTTATAGTTATACTGAAATCACAGACCACAACTCAAAGGCCTCATGAAATACTGAGTCAATTGTACTCCAGAGCTCTCCATCTGGAGGTTCTCTCCTCCCACTGCGCTCATCCTTGGGGCACCCAAAGTAGTGCTTCACACCTAGCTCCACAGACTTAAAGAAGCATTTCCAAGCATATAAAGTTGATGGGTATGTGCAGGAAGAAGGAAGCAAAGGCAGCCTTTAAGATGTGATGGTAATTTGAAAACTATGTCATTAACTGTGCACTGTGCCTGCCATCAATAAACACACACCTTTTCAAATGGAGAGGAATGGAAACAAAACAAGCCCAAAATGCTTTACAGCTATACTAAGGATTAATTATTTTGGAGTCCAGCTACTGTAAAAACTGGACACAATATTTTTGGTACCATAAAATACTACTACGGGAGGTAGTTGTAACTCTAATAGAGAATTCTCCTTCCTTCTTTTTAAGAGCTCTGCCTATGCTGTTTTTGCAACAGGCAATTGCAAAACCCCCTATGACTTACTTCAGAGACCCATGTGACATCCTCCGTTCTAAACTGAGCTTAAACTGCAAAATTACACATGGTGCTTCACGGTGCTCCACAGCGCATAATACAGATACTGTTTGCAAGCAAGTACTTACTGATGCAAAAGCCAAAATCTATTCCACTTGGGGGAAAAAAATCTAGAGATAACAGTCTACTTTAAGTAGAAAACAACAGCCCTCACCCCACCCCAATGAAATGTCTGTTTTTAAAAAACAAAACAAAACAAAAAACCACAACACAATCTGAGGGGAAAAGTAGGGAATTTTTTTTCAGGATTGTAATATCTCTTTTTAATATAACTTCTCTATTCACATTTGTAATATAATGGACAATACAGGACAGTAATAATTCTTTTTTCCCCTCTCAAGAAATGAGTATTTAGTGCTGGAAGCCTAAATTTTTGTCATGTTGTGAATAAAATCAAAACATGATCCATTCTCCTTAACTTCTTAGAGCTGAAGAAAGTTTATTTTCTGAGAGAAAACATAATGATGTCATGGAAACTGTAGCAAGTACCTTATAGATTTCTCCTCCCAACGATCTACACTACTACACCACTTACAATACTCACTACTTTCTTTTTTTGAAACCATATATTAAAATTGTTACCTACCAGTCGCAAGCCTTTTATGACACTAATATTTGAACGATCACATATAAAGTCACATATATAAAGTCTTCTTTGTAATTATCCTTTCTCTAACTGCCTAAAATAGGCAAAATTTTAAAAAGTCATTTAGACTGCAAACCCAAATACCCAAAAGACAGAAATTATTATGTCTTGTTTGCCTGTACCACCTTAATTCCTCCCAGTTTTTGCAATAATTGAAGCAACCACCTCTTGGGAAAAGAAGACAATCATAATTAAATGCTATACAGCAACATGAAAGGGGATTCATTAGACATGCATGAGAGAAATAAGCACAACATTTCCTGGTGGTTAAATAGAAAATCTGGAAACTAGAATTACATTAGTTTGATACAGTTGAAAAACTCAGTTAATTTAACTGAGATTATGTTAAAAAAAAGAAAGGAAGAACCCTACCATATACCAATCAATTCTGAGCCCTGAGTGTTCAAGACTGGGCAGTCTGCTGATGCTTAGGCAGCCTGTTCAGCTGACAGCAGCAAGAGACTTATTCCCTCCCTGTGGAGCGAGCCCACACCCAGCAGTGCACTCGCTCCCCGCTCCCATGGGACATACAGAAGTAGTAAAGGTGGTGAGGAGATTTGTGGGTGGAGGTAATGACAGTCTAATAGGGAAAGCAAGAGCTGTGTGCCCAAGCAGAGTGGAAAAAGGAACTGATTCACTGCTTCACATCAGCAGGCAGGTGTCCAGCCACTTCCCAGAAAGCTGGGCCTCAGTACTACCGGCAGTGGCTCGGGAAGTGGAAGACAAACCCCATAGCTACAAACATTCCCCCTTCCTCCTTTTTCCCCCCCAGCTTTTATCACCGAGCACCATGTCAGAAGGTACAGAATAGCCCTTCGGCTAGTTCAGGTCAGCTGTTGAGCCCAGGGGAAGCAACCCATCTCCCTGCTGGTGCTGAACAGCCTTTATGGAGAGTAGTAGCAGCAAAACCTGCTCTTCCAAACTCCACGGCTTGCTGCTATTTTGGCATAATGACAGGCTGAACTGCAAGCAAGAGTAGGAAACAGTGATTTTTAAGAATTTCTAAATCTCTTAAACCTCTGCGGAATTCAGTGAAACAATGAAAAAAAAACCCACTTTCTGGACAGAGGACTTTGTCCATGCTAATTTCAATGACCAACTGAATCTAATAAGATGTTAGCATTTCTCAGAAAAAAGAAAAACAACTGCAACCAAGGAAAACACTAAAAACAAGAAACCTTTTATAATGGAAATTATTAGCAGGCTGTTAAAAATGTAGGCTGTTAACAATCCTGTTACAATACTGTTTAAAGAAGTATGTGAAATCAATGGCAGGACTGATAATCTTCCCTATGCTCCTTAATTTTTGATACTTAAAATTTTGAGCTTGTCAACACTACAGAGGTAAACGTCCATTTTAAACACTAACTAAATTCACATCCCTTTATGAATCTTTTAAATTTTTGTTTCATTTTTTAAAGGTAGTTAATTAGAGTCATGTTATCTTATGTATCCTTCTTTATACGTAACAGGTGTGTTAAGTGGTGTACACAGACCCGCAACTATGCAGAGGGTATGGGGATGCATTCCTTTGTAACTCTTAACAAGGAAAGTTTTATTGGAATGCAAAATCTCAGCTTTCAGGGACAACAAAGTACTTCCGGTAAAACAAACCCATCTTTTAGCAAATTAAATTGATAGTATTTTCTTGTATGTCACTTAAGATTTATTTTTCCAAATCAGGTCCGATTTATGAAAAAGCTCTTGTCAATTCGTAACATTTTTTAGTTTGATTATTTTATGATTATCTTTAGGGTTAACTTGCAACAAAACATATCAGTGTTCAGTAAACATGGTACTGTTAAATGCTTAAATGCCTACAGCTAACTGTATGTTGCTTAATGAACTATTATTTGATCCAGTTCCAGAATATGTTCTGGAGAACATATTCAGGCACCATGTGCTTTTCTAGGGTAACGAGAATGCTTGTGGCATTTCCCCCATTCCTTCTATAACTTAAAAACACGTTTTCTATCCTCATGTGCAATGCTTATTCTCAGACTTGCTTTATTACTGGCATTACTGGCAGAGAAATGAATACTATAAGTTACCCGAAATGAGAATTACATTTGTCCTACTCTGCTTGATGGCAATATAAGCACTTGTGACACTAATATCACTTTGTCTTCTGTGGAGATAAACTACCCTAACTCATGCTTATCTTTACCATCTAACAAGAGCTACCGCAAATGCTCTGAGAAGAGCTACACTTTGTTGAGCCTTTTCTTTCATCTGGCTAGCATCCAGCTGCTTGATGTGGATGTCCTACCACTGACTACCTACACTTGGGCGTAAGAAAAGGAGGCAAGTGTTCCAACTTAAATTCTGCAGTTCCTGCGAGCTGCATAATTTAACATTGTAAGTAAACAAACATGTCTTCCAAACAAAAAAAAACAAACAACAAAGCCACAACAAAACACAACAGCTCCTGCTTTTCACACATACTTGGAAGTAAAAAACAAAAATCCCAACATTTTTTATTTCTTTACTTCTGGTCCCCTTTTGGATGGTTGAAAATACTGTTGCAAATGTCAGCTTCTTGATGACTTCCCACCCACAGTAAACCATTCACAAGAGCTTAATACTAGAACTTTGTTAACACAGTCTGTCTTTCACATCTGACTCTCAAACAACTCTATTCCTTTGCTACCTATCCTTTCCTCATCTCCTATTCTCCATAATACAAACTTACCAGCTATTCCTCTTTCTAAGTGCTTGACCTATCCAATATAATGTTCTTTAGTGCCCTAGCTGACACTTTCCAGAAAGTCTTATTCCTGGTCAACAGATCAATTTTCACATCTCTTAAACCCTGTGAAAAAAACCTACATTTTTTCCACAGGATGAACCTATTCTTATTTGTCAAAGCAACACTTAACTTTTTGCACTGTAAGTCAGATATTAAAATCAACAACTCCTGTTTTTCCTTAACTCACTATTTATTTTTTGCCAAGATGTTACACACACTTCAGTAAATTTTACTGAAGTGAAATAAAGATGATTCTAACCCAAGATATAGAATATTTGAACTCCCCGTGTTAAAACTGCTCTAAAAAGAAGCAACTTGAAACAGTCACACTGTTTAGTCTGTCTTCTGATGACTCAAGCCATTAAGTCTTTGATTTATATAGCACATTTAGACAATTGTTTTTCACAAAGCAGAGTAACAATAATAAAAAATAAAAAAATAATCAGAAAATTTCCCCGGGGAAGGATTTGTTGAGGTCTTCCCAAGTCCAATTCTCACTACGCTACAAAAAAAACAGAAAAAGAAAAAACAAGACTACTTTTATTTTTATCCTTTAACAAATGTGCCAAATTGCAGACTGATTCTTTCTTGCTGCAGTAGCAACAATTAATCTTTCTCAAATCTACTGGGCTACAAATGCCATCGATCTTTCAACTCCTAGGCTGTTTCAGGCTCCTACTGCACTCACAACTACAGCAAGAGAAGAAAGATTCAGGCTTCTGACAATAAAGCAGTAGGAGGCAAAAAAAAAAAAAAAGGACAAACCTGTAGTACCAAACGACTCATTAGAAAAACAGAAAAGGAAAACCATGACAGCATCAGCCTCAGTCTGATGATAGCATCAGCCCCAGTTCACTATTCCTTGAATGTTTCACTTTGCTAATCCAACAGCCACCTACCTCCAAACCCACATTTCATTGCCTGTGGCCAGATGTTCCCACCGCTTTTTGGAGGAGAACAGGCTCTGAGCTAACAATGCAAGGATGTGGTCTGAGAAAGTCAACTGGCAGAAAACTACCCCTTCAAAACAAAGCCAGTAATTATCTGCTGATGCAAGTTTAGGAGCCCAGAGGAGAAGAAAGCTGGCTGTGTCAGGAGCAGGTAGTCAGTGGACAACACAAACTATATTGCCAAGCTGCATCATCATTATATACCACTTCTTACTGCTTTGGTTGTTCAGTTTATTGGTAATTCACATTTCCAGATCAACCATTACTTAAGGTACATACATACCGTGTGGCAGCAGACAAGCTCCCCACCTCTCCCCGAACTTGTAGATTATCTTTTAAGAGTTAATTCTGTTAAACTCTGTCAATAAATTTTTGTTATAGCCTCACAAAGAAAAATAATTGTTCTTTCAAGTCTACAGACATCAGTCTGACAGCCCAAACAATCCACTATAGAACAAACGAAAACGCTTTGCTCTCTTGTGTAAGCATCGGTCTGAATTAATCTTCTCACCAGTTTTAGCAAATACCAGCAAGACATGTCAGCTGCAGCCACAAGCTGTTCACTAATAAGTCACAGTGCTTTTGTTCACTGGAGAATGCTTAATGAAACCTAAAATGTTACATCATACAACTCTCTATGCAACACAGTTCAACTGAATGGCATGCTTACAGTAAAAAAAAAAAAAAAAAAAAAAAAAAAAAAAAAAAAAAAACAACCCACCACATCCAAGGTCCAGAACACCAGCATACACATCCATGAAAATAAATCTACAGCATCCTTGCAGCACGCTATTTTAACATCTTTAAAAATAAGCCTCCATTACTGCTAACCAAACCCACTATTTTAACAGCTGGCATGATTTACCTATACCAGTTTTCCTATTAGGTATATAAAACCACCATTATTGCGACACTCAGCTGACAGATGTAACTATAATCTCACTGTGATACAGAAAATGCATTTTCTGCCTTCTGCAGAATGGTTTACAACTTAATATGACATTCTTCCTTTATACTTGAATGTTGTTATTTTACTGAAAACATTAAATCACAGTGAATCAATTATTATCCTGTTAAATTTAAGGAAAGGGTCATCAAAGAACCCTTTCTTCTGTTAGAAGCAATAACAAACATATAATCTTAAAATTCATCTGCTGCTACCTCTCACTCCATAAATCCATGCTGTTTTTCAGCCAGTCTACTGAACTGCAACACAACTTAAGCAAGCATCGATTTTGAGCACTGAATCAGGTGGCTTCTTGTAGTTGGGACAGAAGTGACCCAAAATATGGAACTCATTCATCAAGTAAATCAAGAGGTTTTTTCCAATATGCTAATCAAATCAAGTACACAAAGTGTTTTCTGGGATTTTATCAAGACCTTGAGTCCACAGACTATTTCAGATCCAGAAGAAATACCAGTGACCCGATACTGCATGTACTCTGCCCACTCCCCAACATGAACAGTTTGTCAGATTTGATGTTGAGATGCTAGTAAAAGAAACGAAGCCAAGCGCAATCAATGAAATATTGATATTATTAAGAATTCAAAGGTTTAATCACTATTTTGGGACCAGGACTCACATTTTCCCAGCACTACTCGCATCATTAATCAACAATGCAAGGACTTTACTTCCAGGAGTTCAAGAAAGTTATTACCAGTATGTATCTTTGGCGACTCAAATAAAAATATATAATTTTTTTTTAAATGCACAGAAACCAGAACTGCAAGCAGATAGCTTTGCTTTTATTCACTTTAGCACAACAAAAAACTTATAAAACAAATCTTATAAGCATCTTTTAAGTCATATTTGTAGCAATTAGTATTTTTGAACCCACAGAATTAGAATTATAGTTCAACAGACAGGATTTTTTTAATATAAGCAATCAAAAATACGAATTCTGAATAATTTCTTATTCAAAATAGTTTTAACAAGAATTTTAATTTAATGGTCATGCTGTTTAGACTACTGATTAGCTGAATAAAAACTGTTCTTCCCTTCTTTTTTTTTTTCCAAAAAACAGAGGAAGTTTTTTCATTTACTTCATATCTCCCAGCAGTTTTAAGATGAAGGGCCGAAACTGTTCAGCACAAATACAGTATTCAGAAACTGTGTTCCAGAAGCTTCTTTTTACAACCAATGAAACCAAACCAAAGGAAAACAAATACATGTGACACATAAATTGTAAAATCTGAGAAAGGAGAAATGAAACTCAAATATGAGATATTACTTTCTTTTAATCAAGGATATAAATACACAGGAAATTTGTGACAAATTATGCCAGAAATACTTCAAAATTATTCTTGGGTGTCTTCTTGTTTTGTTTTGTTAGTATTTTATTGCATCTCAGAGAGCACGTAAGGAAGTGAACTTCATATGAGAAAGAATAAGAAAAATAACCATAAAGCGATCATGTCTGATTTTGTTTGTCTGGCAAAATTATCAGGAAACAACATGACTCTGGTACTAGTCTCTTAACACAAGCCCTGCTGAAATCCAGGGTCTGATGGCTGTTCGACTCAGCGGTAGGTGCTGGGCAGTAACAGATGCCAATAAAACAAGCTCTGCCTCGTTTACTACTACACCTTCCTGATTTTTAAACATAGATTTCTGTATGTTTTCATCAGTTTCTGGAACAAAGTAGTAGGAGGAAACTGCCCAAAAGAAAAAAAAGTAGGATAAGTTTATCAGCTTATAAAAAGAATGAGATGGGGGGAAGGTAACCTGAAAAATACCAGAAGAAACAAACCAAAACATATCACTGCACATATGCAAGCTCGGGTCCTTAAAACAGCTCTCTGTAATGTTAATTACTAACAGGAACCATTCACATCAACACAAAGATTAAAGTACAAAAGGGACAGTCCCATGAAGAAAATGGCTAATTCAAAATAAACCATCTTCTTGAATACGAAACTGGAAATCTGTCCTCCCAGGACAGGACAGTGAGGCTGGAGTGCAGGATATGAAACTGCATCCAAATAGTGACTTCTGATCCATTGCATTCCAGTGATTACTAAAGATGTGTTTTGTAGATGGCTGAACACATCCAATATGATAGCAAAATACTCTTAAAGGGACTTAAAAGGAAAATCAAGTTATGGAAAAGCAAAACCAAACAAGCAGATATTCAATTTTTACAGAAAGGGTACTTGCCTTGCGCAGTAACTTTTCTAAAGGAAGTAGCTATTCGCAAGTAAAATGCAAGAACTTTAGCATCAGGATTACAAAGGTTCTGAATAAAAGGGCAAAAAAGCATCAATTGCTTGTAAAAGTTACCCCTAGAAAATCTAATACAGGGCAAGTTAAAAAAGTCTGTCTGTTATCCAAGCTGAAATTATTTTTCTTGCAGCATCAATTTTCTTCTATAGAAATGAGAGTCTGCTAATCAAATAGATCAAAAGGAGGTCCATACTAGCAATTTACAACATGCACTTGTGCTTTTAGAGGTATTTTGAAAACATAATGCTTTATGTGAACTTGAAAGCAGGAGATTACAAAAATAATAGCATATTTTCTAGCACACTCTTGCAAAAGGTTGAGACAGCTGCCAAGCATGGCTAAATGGAGCTAATGCAGTGACCAATGAGAATCAGAAAAAGTGCTGACTCTATTCACCTTCAACCTTTTTACAACTACTACTGAAATCTTCTGGTAGGTAACCACATACTTAGATTCACAGAAGAGACACATGGGAGAAAAGCTACACTTTTTCAGGAGGTGCAGAGAAGGAAATTAGACAACATCCAGAATACAAGGCAGAAAGAGCTACACGTATGGCTGTCAAGCACAAAAGGAAGGAGGGGCTGGCTACTTGGGAGGAATATAAGAATGTTGTCAGAAAGTGTAAGGAGGCAACTAGGAAAGCTGAGGCCTCCTTAGGATTAAACCCTGCTAGAGGGGTCAAGGATAATAGAAAATACATTGCAGATAAGGCTAACACCAGAGGCAATGCAGGCCCACTGATGAATGAGGTGGGTGCTCTGGTGACAGAAGATACAGAGAAGGCAGAGTTACTGAATGCCTTCTTTGTTTCTGTCTATACTGCTAGGGGCTTTCCTGAGGAGCCCCGTGCCCCTGAAGCCCCAGAGGAAGTCAGGA
>VZTO01009934.1:12320-34588 GCA_013400615.1 Syrrhaptes paradoxus
GGCAATGGGTTCAAGCTGGAACATAGGAGGTTCCCCTTGAATATAAGAAAAAACTTCTTTAGGGTGAGGGTGACAGGGCACTGGAACAGGCTGCCCAGAGAGGTTGTGGAGTCTCCTTCTCTGGAGACATTCAAAGCTCGCCTGGATGCGTTCCTGTGTGATCTGATCTAGGTGTTCCTGCTCTGGCAGGGGGATTGGACTAGATGATCTTTCGAGGCCCCTTCCAATCTCTAACATTCTGTGATTCTGTGGAAGGAAGAACCTTTGCTCAGAGAAGGCACTGTGCAGTAATGTCTGCTGAAGATCCAAGGGAGCCTCTCGAGTGGCAAGAGATGTAGGGCTGGACGCTCAGGCTGTCTTTGATACAGTCCTCCCTGATTCCAAAACTAACGACAGGAGAAAACACTGTACAACCTCTGACTGAAAGCCTGGATCAGTACTGCGATCCAGCCTGCTGTTCAACAAAAAAATGGAGACAAAGAGTGCCCCATTTGCACATCTGAATGGGGACCTATGAACCACATTCTAATCTGAAGCCTACAAAATCTTAGCACTATGTCAGTTGAAACATCTCTGGAGAAGGTACACTTGCCCCACTGGACCAACAGCACATCAACTTACTCAAGCTGTGCCAAGACCCCTGAAGCAGTCACACCCCTGGTAAAAGGTGGAGCTCACCAAAAACCTCTTTCTCATCTGTGTTCTTTCTTTTGGAAGGTGACCAGTGCAACGCACATATGACTACAGGATCCCTTCATAGCCTTTGTATTTCTCTCTGTTCAGCTAAAAGCAGTAACCCTGCAGCTAATCCTCCCAGGGGAGAATTATACCCTATAGCAGTGTGGTACGAGCAGCCTGATGTGGAACACGCTCCGGCCACTAATGTCACAGTTGGATGGATAGGAACTGTTTCTCAGGATAAAATATCTGGGAAACAGGCTGGTGAACAGTGGCTTATGGCCCTCCGCCAGTTCACATGCGAAGACAGCTTACAGACCTTGGACTTCTGGGAAAGGGAAACAGATGTTTCAATTTGCACAGACTCTATCTCCCTATTTTTCATCTGCCACAGTTCTTAATGAAGCATTCACTATCCAGTGCACAGGCACAGGGCCCCCAGTGAACATTTACGGCTTAAAACATGAACTCATATTAATGCATTACTGCCCATGTCTTTTTTTCCAGCAAATCAAAGTGAAAATGCTTTAAACTGCAACTCCATGATCTGGAGAAGTGTTTCTCATTACATGAATGAAAGCATCTACACTTAAAATACAGACATGTGTATTCATTTTTAGGCTGTACTGCTTTTGGCGCTTGAAAAAAAATGATTCCATACCTCTGATAAACATTTTATTGATTTACCAAGTAATCAGTAATATTAGCATGAGATTAGTAGACATTCTAATTAAAACCTAACAGCTGTTGAAGTCAAATTCCTCACACAATACATGTTCGAACCTACTGTCAGCATGGTTCCTGAAAGAGGGGAAGGAAGGAGAAAAAAAAAAAAAAAAGCAATTTCTTTATGGACCATTTGTAGCCTGTGGATTACAGGCAAAATAAACTTTATCTAGGCACCACAATGACATTCTGGTATGTTCTCTTTGTTTTATAAGCACATGATAACAATGGACAATATTAAAAAAAAAAAATCTAGTCCCACAACTGCAGTGTTGTCAAATTCAGAAGCAAATGCATATCATCTCCCTGGCTGTAACAGTCATACTGGCCTAAATTTTATGTCATTTGAGCAGGATGACAGATTGAAAGTTAGTATCTCCATGGCTGCTACTGTGGATGGAAAGTTTTCACCCCAGCAGATTTTTCACTGCGGAGCAGGATTCTTTCTCATGGCAGTATCACTTCTTCATATCTAAAATGCTTCACATTTAGGTTACATTGCAGTATGACGATTTCCTAGCCAAACCAGGTCAACTTAAGGTTATGAAATTTCAGTCTTCTACTGCTACGGGGAATCTGCTACAACAAACACATTTTCTAGTTACATCTCCACTGTCTATTTTTGCACTACTTTATCTTCCAGAATATCTCTAGATGAACATTTTAAGATCAAGTTTTCTTTCCCAATAAAATCTTTCATATACTCCGGACAAGAGAGTCTGTTTGCTCTTCAACAATGTTACAATTTAATTTTTAGCCCTGAATTATTTAATGATTACAGAGAAAAGAGCTTTATTATATGATGCACTGCAGTGGTGATGGACACTAGGGATCAAAATCTGTCTTCTAATCCATAAAACATCCCAGGAATAATAATATTCAGTATTGGTAATTAGCGCTTTGATTAGAGTATGCATAACATATATAAAAAAGAAACCATGTACAAAAACATTACAAATACAGTCAATATTGGCCAAACTAAACACAACAAAGGATATAGTAATAGTGTGACAGGCAGATTCATCTTAACGTGGAGGAATGAGGAATACTGATTTATTGAGTTTATCCAACTTAATATATTTAATCAAATGCATTCTACAATAGATTTCAAGTGTGACTAATGACTTCAGCAAAAACATACTATCACACACATACTGATTTACTCCTCCTAAATGACTATAAAGGAAACATGGTCTCTGGCTATACAATGATGTCTAGAGATGACAGATTCCCACTAACCAGTGAAATAGAACTGAAATAATAGAAACTTACTTCACAATGAAGATTATTTCTTTGTCTTTATATTATCAAATTAGTACTAGTGAACCAACAAGCTCCATGGCACAAATCATCCAAGGCATGCAGGCAAGATTTGGTACAAGAGGAAACCTTTATCTGGTTCCCTCAAAGGCCGAGGAAGCAAAAAATCCCATACCATGAACAAAAACAGTAAAAACCTGTTTTTCTATGGATGTATGTCTTGAGACGCAATTCATACATGCATACTGTGGAATTTAATAAAGAGTGCATCTTTCCTAGCAGTGGCAATCTCTCCCAATGCAGAGCTTTAGTATCTGAGATTTCTATCTATCTGTCAAAACTGACAGAAAATGACCCATCGGAAAAACAGAAGCAGGGAAAGACATGATAATGTAATCACTTGAGGCCTTTTCAGTTAGGAAACAAAAAAGTCTACTGAAAAGATGATGATTAGAAAGGTATTTTAACCAAAGCTACAAAGATTCTTACAGGTTTTTTTTTTCCTCTGGAATGCACAAGCAGGTAAAAATCCCACCTACTATGCTTAGAAAGCACCTCTAAGCAGCAAAAGTCAACTAAAATATCTATTAATGAAAGCATTCTTAAAACTCAGGAGTGTTCTAGACGTAAGCTTGAAACCTTACAAGAAAACTCACCATATTGGAGAGATTTGGGGGAAATGTTACAATTCTCACAGAATATACAGGAACAGCTGCCAAAAAAATCAGCGCTCTCATTGACTGAGCCAGTCAGTGAAGAAATAATGTTAATTTCAGCAATCAGAAACAAGCATTTGGAATTTGTAGAAAAATGAAAAAATAGCACTGGATAAAGAAAACTTAAACAAAAGCTTTTTAAAGTTTCTTAAACAGCAATATTAGAGTTCTTTCACACTTAAAGAGGCTAATGAAAAGATGTTTTTATTTGACACCTTCTGAAAAATTACACAGCAATTTCCTGAACTTTAATAACTATTCCTGAGCTCTCTTGTAATTTCTTTTAGAGTTTTTTGAATCCTAATGTAAAAGATAATCCTTTAATGTTTCTTAGACCTCTCTGGAAGACTTGACATATTTCCATTTCAGTTTGCTAGTTTCATTATGTATCACTAATTTCCTATTTCTTTCCTGTTCTAAATGCGCATTTCAAAATGCAGAGGAAACACACAATGAGCAAAAAGTAAATAATCCTTTTAAATAATTTCCTCGATTTTCAGTTTCTCCAGTATACATTTTGATATGGAAGTTTTCACGATGACTTTTTTTTTCCTTAATTTAAGCATTCTGCATAAATCAATAGACCCATCTTAGTTCTCCCAAGTAAATGGTTTAACAATCTTTAGATCAAACTTGAGATGAACATACAAATTTAGGAATCTGAAGACAAAAACCCCCAGGTGCAAGAAACAATATAAATAATTAATTCAGCTAATTCACAAGTTCTTGGAATCATACCAACATTACATGCTTGGAGTCTTGGAATTCCAAGCATAACGGAACGCCTCGCAAATAAAAATTTTTTTGGCATGTACACCCTACTGTAAGTTATCTGTTTCCCCAATTCTGTATTTGATACCAAACTATGCATATTGGTATGTATGCTATAAAGCAGCAACTACAACATTTTACATGCTTCTGTAACAAAGGCATCATTATAACTGTAACTTTTACACACTCAAGAAATGGGAAAGTGTTCTGTTTTTCTTCGCCAAGGGAAATGACAACAAAGCAAGTACAAGGGCCGCTAGTATTCATAATGAGACTCATAAATAAAGGAAGTTATGTGCAAAGTTATTCATAAGGTACTTTTCCTCCTTTTGTTTACCATCCTGTAAAGTTCCGTTCATTAAAAAACAGGAAGAGAGGAAAAGGCTGAAGCAGTCAGGACCATTGCTGCTGTAGCATTAGCTTTACAAAGATTAGAAAACAGTCTTAAGTAAAAAATGTCTAAACAGTGTATCTTCTTGAACATACTCAGTTAATTGCACAGAATGTGACAGAAAGATACTCAAATGCTACAGTTAACAAATTCTTCCAAAAGTTTCAAAACTTAGATTTTCAAAATTAACAGCTCATAACAGTGCAAGATAACCATCTTCTGTGTGATAAATGGAGACAGAAATTTAGATAATATTAAAATAACACTCTGCATGAAATATGTCAGAATGATCACAATTAATTAAAAAGACAACCATTTTTAACAAACAATTAAAGCGGCCCCCAATTCTCCTGTCAATTTAAATGATCTTTATATGAAAAGTAAATTACCTCCATGGAGATTCGTCTGTGTATCCGGTTTCTGAGACAAACACCTGTGGGAGACTGAACTTCATCAGACGATGTTCCAGAAGCTTGGTCACTTTCACCATCTGACCCCATTTTCAGATTTTCATGAACAATATCTTAAAAATAATCCAAAAAATTGAAAACAGTTAAACAGTATTCCACCAAACATCTCTCTTGTACAGAAGGAAAACAACTGCATCATTACCGTGCGTTTGGGTTTTATGGCAGAGTCAAAGACTCATCACAGCCATGGTAGTCTTGATATACTTTTTATGGCTTAGGGATCACAAAATAAACAGGATTACTTTACAGGACTTCTACACAAAATTTATAATTATTTTTCTAATTTGGTTTGCAGCAGATCTCAATTTTCCAAAACAAAGGACAGACAGTCCTATTCCAATTTTAATTCCTATAAGCCACCTTCCCTCATGCCTTCAGTTCCTCAACTCCCTCACTACTACTTCTCTTTTAGCTGCTCTTGGATATAAAACATGACTGAGAATATTTAACATTTTCAAACAGGCCTAAGTGATGTTAGCATCCGAAATGTATCTTCAGAAAGCCTAAAAAAACCTGAGAGGTATAGGCACTGTTTCAGAAATACCAAATATGGAAACTTCAGATATAAAACCCACTGGTGTGTGTGTGAGGAGGAGAGGGACGTATTCTGACTGTCTAAATGGAGGCCTACTATGTAAAAGTGAATTCAGCAGACGATCTGATATTTAGCAGCAATTAAGTGAAATTTGGGACCTTACAGAGGAGTTTAGGTAACGGACTGCCTGAGTTATGTTGCCAGCTCTTAATGTTAACCGAAATCAGTACTTTTGACACAATCCTGTAGATCCATCCACATAAAAGTTTGATATTACATATACAGATATATGCATACGTAAGCAGCACAGGATCTTCCAGACTTTGGAACACAAACACCATAATGAATGAAGAGATCAAAGTGGTGTCATTAAGAGCATTAAGAGTCAAATGACTTGCAAGGGGACACACAACTGGTCATACAAGCAATCACTATGAGCAATGCTCTGCCATCACCTCTGAAATATTTGAACTCCAAATTCCTAAAGAGATTAAATACTTATACATATAAAGGAGGTGTTTCAAAATACACCAATTTTCCCTGCCCTCTCCTGCGTGGTATTAAGCAGGATCTTGTACACGGTAAAAGAGTACCTGAGGAACAACTAAAATCTCCCTAAAAAATGCTAATATTAGTGAAAATCACAGAACTCAATTCAACCTTACCACCAACAGATCTGAAAATATTCAGCATTTGCACAGCATTACAGTAATAAAAAACCAAAAGAGAACATGCAAGTTTTATCACTATCAACAAGCAAGAAAAGCCTTTAGGCAAATGTTTGGGTATCAACACGTCTTCTAAAATGTTTGTCTAGTTTGGCTCACATAAAATCATGTAAACTTCAAAGAAGCAAGTTCTTCCTCAGTACAAAGAATTTCCTTTTACAGAGAACAGAACGAATAAAAAAAGATTAACTCATAAGGTATTGGCAGCACGTATTTTAACTCAAAGTACTGTAATTAAACACACAAACTAAGCATGCATCCCATGCACAAGGCAAATTTACCTTCAGCAATGCAGATCTAAGATGGATTTTGATTAAAAATCCACGTCATGTAAGAATTTTCCCTACAAGTCATGCTCAGATTTGCACTGAATGAGAAAAAAATAAGCTGCACTCCTTGCATAATAAGAAGCAATCTTCTGGTTTCAAACAAGGAAAATAACTCATCAGTGCTTCTAAAGATTTTCAGAAAGTGGTCCCTAAAGATCAGCCTTAATCATAAGCAGACAAAATGTAACTCATTTTTGCCGAGTCTCTCTTATTCTCTGTAGTGACTTGACAGCTGTTTTTTAAAAAATCTCTAGGAAACTATACAAAATTATTTTTAGCAATATAAAAGCGCTATTGAAAACACTATTTGTAGCAGAGCTGATATGCCAGCATTGTTGTATCTCGTAAACAGCACATTCACTGTATCAGTTCTTTCATAAAGATTCTCTTTAAAACACTTTTCTGAGAGGTCATCTAATCCATTTTAGCCATTACAGATCTCAAGATTCTGTTTTTAAAATTAAGTGAAACAGCTGTTGACAATTGTTCCCCAACCTATTTATTCTCATGTTAGTACAAGCCCCAGAGTCTGTTTTCTTTAGAGACGCTAGANAATAAAACAAAATAAATTAAAAAAGCATTGTATTCTAAGCCATGGAACAATTATATAATTTCTTTTTAAAAAAGACTGACACTTATTAAAGCAGTCATGTGATTGATACTGTCATAGTTCTTATCTTAAAATATACAAGGTTGAATTCACAAAAGCGTACATATTATGAAAGAACTAAAAAACTGACACTTCGAAATGCAACACTCAGAACTACAAAGAGCATTCTAGTCGACAAAGATAATTCTACTAAAAGACCACCTATGCAATAATACAGAACTAAGGAATCTTTCAAAAACTAGTAACACAAACCCATACATTTGGGGCAGATAACGCTCTTTATAAATCAGGAATGAGAAGACAAAGTGGGTCTGTACAACTCAAGTCTAAAAACGTAGCATTTCAGACTTAAATAAGATGATGGTCAGTCTATTTTGAATACTGCTGTGATATGATTAATTCTGGTAAGTCTGGATAAGCTACATACATCAAAAGGTTTAAAGCAGGATAGCGGCTGTAGCATCCAAAAATCTATCACTAAGCACATGAGCACATGCCTGAATTTCTCGTCAGCTAAATACCCAACTGCTCCCACCTGTCAGGGTATACAGATGTTTTAATTATAAACAGGGATACTTTTAAAGCTTTTTAAACGTATCTTGACTGTGTTATCATCTAATACAATGTGTCCTTTTATTTTATTAAATTAAAAAGGCATTAATAGAGCCTTACATTCGTTACTTTAACAGCATAAACCGAGGAATAAAGCATTAACCTAGTCATTTTAATGATTTTACACAGCTGCATTATGATAATATTTGATTAAACAATTATGAAAGTCATGCAAATACTTCCTTAATTTCACTAAGCTTTTCTATAGGCAAGTTCACCTGCACCAAAGCCAGCTTGTATGGTCTTCAGAGGTTTTAATGGTTCAATAATTTATTGAATTGCTTTCACTGAACACTCAAGCCAGTCTCTTACACAGATATTTATTTTAGCGCACTCTACATATCTAATTAAATATCCAGTGTGGCCATGTAATGAAAAGCTGTAGATGACTACAATATAACAGGAAAACTATAGAGCTATATTTAAAAGAAAAGGCTGCTCTCATTGCAGCTGTGGGGAATGCACCATAGAAGAAATTCACACAGGGAACCTACAGTGCAGCAAATGAGAACTCCTCCAAGTGAGCTAAAATAATAACCACTAATTAGTCAGTAGTGAGTCAGACTGCACGATCGTTCCGTACTACTGCAAATTATTACAAAAACCATTATGTGACTTGCATATTGGATTCCTTCCAAGGTGCACTTTTCCAAAGCTTACTTGTCTATGAGGTGGCTAAATTTTGTGATTAGGTTCACTACAAATGATTCAAATTGAGGAAGGCAATAGTGAGAAACTGCCTTTGGTGTTAGTATTACCAATCTATGAAAGTTGTATGGAAACATCTTTCCTTTCAATTCCAATGTTTATGACACAGAAACAAAGCCCCTCCATAACTGTATCAACACAACTGGAAAAAAGCAAAGACAAACTCTCCTATGGCTGCCACTGAGGCTCACCAGGAGGGTTAGCTTCAGGTCCATGCTGGCTACTCTTGGCTTTGCATATTCCAAGCCCTTCTCTGGTGTTCCTAGTAATATGAATATGGAACAAGGACAACTAAGTTGGCTCTACGTTCAGTCAGGTCAGATCTAAACAGGGTTTATTAGCTCTGGCTCCATTATGGACTGCAACAGTTAAATGCTTCTGGAGGTGCAAGACTTTAGAAGCTGTATAGATATACATGAGATAAAAAAAATCTCAGTCAAACCTTTATCCGCATCATTGGCATGGCTGATTCACAATTTGGTCTGAGAGTCATCCATGTTATTTCAAAACATCGTGATAACTGAATACTAAATTAAAAATTGCTACATAATTTTAAACAAAGGCACACTTTTTACAGATCAGTTCAGAGTTCTATCTTTACAAAAAATTTTACAAAACCTAAACCTAACAGAGATGTTTCCAAGTAGAAATTCTTTTAAAAATACTCTGGGATTTTACACATTACTACAACAGCAGCAATCCATGTTTAGTGCTCAGAAAAGAAAAAAACCCTCCAAAACCCTGCTGGGCTTCTCAACCAATTTTTATATTGATAATCCAATTAAAAAACAAGCAGCATGAAGATGCATCTGTGGCAGGTCTCATTTAAATTAGTTTTTCAACCAAATAACCAGCCTTTTAACTGCTATCATTTTGTGATATTTCAAGGATATGTCTCTGATAGCATTTTTCCACCACTGGAATAGAGGAAAATGTGGAAAGAAAAGAAGATGAATGAAGAAAAACAAAGAAAATAAAAAGTCTCAGGTAGTGTGAAATATTTGACTGTTTCGTTTCTGATGTCATCATCCCAAAGAAGAAAACCTCAGTATCCTGCTGAGTAAACCATTCTCATACGGCAGGAATAAAAGGAGGAAAGATGTGAAGAAGGAGCAGAAAGAGACTAGTAATTATGCATGTATATGCTTGTATTTCTGTTATCTACCACTAGATAACACGCACAAGTAGCTTAAATTTTCATCAAATGAGTAAAAAAAAATAGTAAAATACATCATTAATGGCATCACTGCATCAAAGCAAAAAGAGGTGTTTAACATATACACGCATACACTCAGTAAATCTGTTCCATACTACTTGAACAAAATTACAAATTCTACAGGAATTTGTAGTTATTTAAAATATGTTATTGCAACACTTCCTAGAGGCTAACAGTAAAATTATGAGTGCTATTTAAACACTTAACCACCTATAAAACTTGATCACCTGAGAAAAACAAAACTAATGGCATTCCTCTGCAATACTTACGTATTAGTGGTTTTTCCACTGAAAAATAAAACTTTAAGAAAACTAGAAAACCATTAAAAGAAACCAAAAACTGTTTATGAATTTTCCTTTTGCAAAGCTGACTTGAGGCTCATAGTGCAAATTTGAAGAGGAATAAGGTATTTGTAAATCTACATTTTAAAATGCTATAGAAGGTTTTTAAAGGCAACACACAAGAACAAGAGTACAGAAGTACATCCCTGCAGTTCCTGTACACATCTAATTTGACAAATAATGCATAAAAGACAAAATAGTCCTAACTGGAGATGTAAGTACAAAAATTTTTTTTAAACTTTGTCTTCCTGTTAAATTCTTGTCAACTTAGGCAAAGTTTGGCTAGGCAAAAAAGGAAAAAACATAAAGTGTATAGGATTTGACTGAAATCAGGAATTTATACAGTAGTCAAACTGTGCACACTAAAACCTCTTTTCTTCGGTGATAACAACATCTGCTAAAGTCAATTCAAGAGGATAAAACTCTTTCAGCTGGAAAGTTTCAGTAGCACGAACAGTTAAAAGGCAAGGTTTTGAACATTATCAGCGAATTACGTAAGAGGATACAAGTGGTTTGACTACCATATTGAAGACTCGTAGCTTAATCTTGAAGATCACTTCTAAAGGAGGGCAGAAGACTGAAAAATTAATAAAATTCTAATTAAACTGTGACTTGCTCTCATTTTCTGGTATCCATTAATCAAGTATAATTTAAAATAACATAAAAGCAGGGTAAAATAAGGATGGTGACTAGAAGCAACAACACGACAAATTACTTGAAGGAGAAGAAAAAAAAATTCCTAACTTATTTGTGCTGCAGAACACACAAATATAGCTCAAGACAACAAAAATATAATTATAGTTGAGTTACCTTAATTTACCACTGAAAAAAGCATTGATTTTTTTATAAGGAAAAGTTTAAGTAACACACCAGTTCTTTTTAAATTCCACATATAAGAGGATTATCCTATTATTGTAGTTCTTATCAAAGCTTAACTGTAATGGACACACAAGTTTCTTGCAAAGTATTAAGGAAGAATATTTTGTAACATTTTTAACTTTGTAAATTGTCAAAAATTCATGGGTGACTTCTGTGTGTAACTGCTTTCTTCCTGAAAATCTTAAGAGACATTCAGTACCTTAAAAACAAGTTTCTCTACCAACCCCAGAAATAGACCATTACATTCTTAGAGATTTATTAAAGCATTAGAATAATTGCATCTGTTGCTAAGAATCAATATAGACATTATTCTTCATAGAAAAATGAATTTAAACAAACAACGTAGTATATTACCTAATCTGCTCCCATTTCTGGGCATTGCCATGAAAGAGCCGAGGCTGCCCCCTATGACGCTATGTGGTCTCCGTAAAGGGGGCTTCTTGAAAGATCCTGTGTATTGGTGGAGAAATGAGTGCATGCTGTGAGACGTTGGAGGCCTGCCATTCTTCA
The DNA here is from genome assembly GCA_013400615.1 of Syrrhaptes paradoxus. NCBI lineage: Eukaryota > Metazoa > Chordata > Aves > Pterocliformes > Pteroclidae > Syrrhaptes > Syrrhaptes paradoxus. The sequence goes on from VZTO01009934.1 coordinate 23,801, forward strand.
CAATAGGCTCTACAATTCACAAGGATCAAAATATTCATTCCCACAAGCAAGGAGTGTCAGGAACATGCCAGAAGGAAAAAAAAAAAAAAAAAAAGAGGGAGGGGGGAAAGAAAAAAAACCAGTTACTAGACAGGAAATCACCACTCTGGTAAGATTCTCTTTCATACTAACAGTACACTGAAATACTACTGGCATTTCTCTGTTAACAAATTAATACAAAACATAGCATTAAATATTACCCAAATTTCATTTTATTAAATTCTGTCACTTTGCTGCTAGATCAGTAAATTATCTGTATATACAGTCTAAAAATATGAATAAAACCAGAAAGTAACATTTAATATTAGTACTGATTTTTTTTTCTTCTGATTAATTATTTTTATGTTTCACCTTTAATTTAAACAGACTAGCTGTTAAGTCGCACGATGAGCAAAGTCAACAGTAAGCCTTTCGAAACATTCTCCCTCTCCAAATTCTTGAGGGTCACTAGTAGTGAGGCCTTGCCTAATGGAAGTCCTTAGAAGGAAATGCACCTGCCTATACCCACCAGAGCTGCCAATTTATAAGTAAGGTTGTTAACTTTAAAAATATCAGAATAATTAAGTATTCAACGAGCTATTTGGGCTTTCTATTGGATTGTGTCTCAAACAGTTCATTGCACTTAGACTCAAAACCAGGCCTGTAAGATCTTTTTTAAAACATTGAGAAACATTTTCTTAAAAAGATGAAACATTAGACATTTTAAAATCTGATATACAACTGTGCACAGACATTAATTGTTTGTGTTCTCTCAGCAATCTGACTCCACACATGTAGACTAGCACTCAAGGATTGCTATGGTACTGGGAAGCAGTCTAAATCTAAATGCACATGGGCTTTTTTACCCAAACAAGCTGAACAGAAGTCAGCTTTCATTGATGATCACAAAACCAGACTTATCAGAACCACTGACCAAAACATTCATACCAAGAATGCTTGATGGGGCCTGATAAAAGACATCTGTGGGTCCTAAGGGAACTGGCAGATGAAGCTGCTGAGCCACTGTCCATCACGTTTGAGAAGTCATCGCAGTCTGGTGACTCGAAAAAGGGGAAACATAACCTCCATCTTTAAAAAGGGAAAAAAGGAAGACCCAGGGAACCACATGCCAGTCAGCCTCACCTCTCTGCCTGGCTAGACCATGGAGCAGATCCTCCTGGAAACTATGCTAAAGCACATGGAAAATAAGGAGGTGACTGGTAACAGCCAATATGGATCACTAGGGGCAAGCTGTGCCTGAAAAGCTTGGTGGCCTTCTACAATGGCATTACAGTGTTGGTGGATAAGGGAAGAACAACTGACGTCATCTACCTGAACTCGTGCAAAGCCTTTGGTTTGATGTTGTCCTGCACAACATCCTTGTCTCTACATTGGAGAAACGTGGATCTGACAGATGGACAACTTAGTGGATAAGGAATTGGCTGGATGGTTGCACTCAAAGAGTTGTGGTCAATGGCTCAATATCCAAGTGGAGACCGGTGACAAGCAGTGTTCCACAGAGGTTAGTACGGGGACCAGTGTTGTTTAACATCTTTGTTGGAGACATGGACAGTGGAATGGAGTGCACTCTCAGCACATTTGCCAATTACACCAAGCTGTGTGGTGCATTTGACATGATGGAGGGAAGGGATGCCATCCAAAGGGACCTTGACAGGCTTAAGAGGTAAGCCCATGCAAACCTCATGAAGTTCGACAAGGTCAAGTGCAAGGTCCTGCATGTGGATCGGGGCAATCCCAAGCACAAATACAGGCTGGGCAGAGAATGGATTGAGAACAGCCCTGCCCTGAGGAGAAGGACTTGGGGAGTGTTGGGTCATTAGAAGTTGAACACGACGCAACAACGTTTGCTTGAAGCCCAGAAAGCCAACCATATCCTGGGCTGCATCAAAAGAAGCATTAGCAGCAGGTCGAGGGAGGCAATTTTCCCCCTCTACTCTGCTCTCAGGAGAGCCCACCTGGAGTACTGTGTTCAGCTCTAGGGCCCCCAACAAAAAAAGGACATGGACCTGTTGGAGCAAGCCCAGAGGAGGGCTATGAAGATGGTCAGAGGGCTGGAGCACCTCCCCTATGAGGACAGACTGAGACAGAGTTGGGGTTGTTTAGCCTCAAGAGGAGGAGGCTCTGGGGAGACCTTATAGCAGCCTTCCAGTACTTAAAGGGGGCCTAACAGGAAAAACAGGGAGACACTCTTTATCAGGGAGTAGAGTGGCAGAATGAGAGGTAACAGTTTTAAGCTGAAAGAGGTAGATTTAGATTAGATAGGGTGAGGGTGGGGAGACACTGGAACAGGCTGCCCAGGGAAGTCGTGGATGCCCCATTTGTGGAAGTGTTCAAGGCCAGGCTGGATGAAGCTTTGAGCAACCTGGGCTAGTGGAAGGTGTCCCTGCCCATGGCAGGGAGCTTGGAACTGGATGATCTTTAAGGCCCCTTCCAACCCAAACCATTCCATGATTCTATGAACAGAAATGATTATTTTTAAAATTTGCTTTCCTCAGAGCACTGGTAGATTCGCACATATTTTACATTTAAAACAAAATTCCTAAAATATCTTGACACATTAATGTTCAGCTCAATTATAAGGGTAAACACAGATGAAATTAATAAGTAAACAGCAATTGTATATAAAACAAAAGATAAATGGTTAACAGGATAAGATCCAATTATACAGAAATAACTATTGCCATCATAAGAAACTATTACCTTTCTCCACTGTCGTAAGTACTGTTCTAAATTATGGAACCCATTATAAAATTTAGCAACAATAATTTAGGTCATGTAGTAGGACAGGCAAATCTACTGACAGACAACGAACGAATGGTTACACAGCCTCTCAGATTACTAGTATTCTTGTGACTAAGAGAAGTATTAAGTGTTTTTAAAAATCATGGTACATATTAATTTACTAAAAGGAAGGATCATATGGCATTTTCTTTTTATAGTGGCATAACATACACACTTTTGGTCTGGAAAAGTATTTTTGTGTAACACAGGTAAGTCTGCATTGTATGCAAGAAACTTTTAGAGAAATGTTCACACGAATTCTACATTGTCTGCTGCCTCTTCCCTGCAACCGTTTAATAACAGCTAAGAGCTGTAACAAATATTGAAAATTATCAAGCAAACTCTTGCTGGAAATGAATTTACAAGACTGTTGATTTTTATTTTTGTGCATTTATGAGACACAAAGTTTAAGTAAAGTGCTTCTGAAAAAAAGTGTGTAACTCCCTCTGTCCAAAGATTCCTATGTACTTCTTCTACAGTTACAACTTCATTTCATTAATGTAAAGAACTCTTTTTTTTTTTGCAGGATTATTAATATGTTGAATCACTACATGTATAAAGGGTGATGCTGCAGCTTTTAAATTGTGAATTTCATGCAACTGCCTGGTCTTGAATAAGATGAGTCAAAACTGTAGAAGTTAAATGCCTTTACTACATACATCTATAAACTGCTTCTTATAGTTTTCACTCTTATGATTATAGGTTTGGTTTGTCTTTAAAAAAAAGTTTCCCTATATAAAAACTCACTAACATTCCTTATTTTAGTGTCACTGTACTTGGTAAAGGTAACTCAGTAACCACTCAGAGGCTTTGCTGACATGATGGAGGTATTTCTGGTAGCACAGTAGATATTTTCATGGTGCTATTTGCTTAAGATTCAGTTGCAGCCAAAATGAATGAATGATAGAAATTAAGAAGGGAATAGAAAAACACCAGAAAAATCACTGTGCCACTATGCAAGTATATAGATCTACTGCATTTTGACTGTCATGCACAGTTCTGGTCTTCCTCTCTGAAACAGGTAAGAACCACAGAAGGTATGATACAACCCACACACTTGTGGGAGGGCTGAAGAGGGCACCTAGGAATCAGCTGCATTTACCAGCTCTTCCAGTACAAGAGTGAGGGTCACTGAAATAGCCAGCCATGAAGGGTTGCATATGGCACACAGAAGCAGTTTGTCACACCACGCAGTCTTTGGAAACTCCTTGTCACAGGATGTTACGACTATCAGAAGCTCACAAGATTCAAGGGGAAACAGAACAAGAAATCTGCTCAGGGTTACTAACTGCACAGAGACTTCCCTAGTTCAGGAAGTCTCTGAACTAGAAACCTGTAGAGTACTCTGGGGAAATGATGTTATATTTTGGGCTGTAATCTTAGACATGCCCTCAAATGTCATCCTCAGAGACTGGAGAACAGACAGGCAGAACTCCAGCTGTCCTTACGGCGCAAGACTTCTGCAGCACCTGGGCAGTTCGCTTGTGTTGGCTTGTGCTGGCACAACCTCCCCAGTGAAGGTCTTATAAATTATTTATATCCAGCTCTCTTTCCTTACTCTGCTCTGTAATCTGTAATTCCAAAGTGCTAAAACTTATAAATATGTAAATTGAGCTGAAAGAGAGACTTCCCATGGTTCTTTTTTAATTGTATTTGGTCAGTTGTTGTTATAGTCTCTTCCCATTTTAGCTACAAAATCACTTCATCTTTGCCTCATCTTTCAAGTAATATAATTTTAATTCTTACATTTCTTATGCAACCCACTAAGCTATCAGGCACATCTAGGCTTTTAACATGAAAAAAGTTAACTGAAACATTCTGAATATTTATAAATATTATACTGGTGTACAGGATGAACATGTAGTTTTCTTCTCAGTGCTCCTGAACACTTCTTGAAATATGTGTCCTGCATCTTTTTTTCTTAATCTTTTATATATATATATATATACACACACATAAACACAAGCACACACACATTTTTTTAATGCCATCTCCATGTTATCTTGCTTAAGTGTGCATCTTCACAAGTTTAAAATTGGGCAATGCATGGTGACTGTGCACTGTTGTATTACTTGATTTTCAAGTCTGATGAATGCTGAGCTGCCAGCTTATTTCATTGGATCATTTTCTTTTATTTCTCACACCCTGTCATTCAAGCTTCCGTTATTATTGGCATAACACAAAATAACTACAACAGCACCATTCAGAGAAAATACTGTTTGAAATACAACCAACCTCGCCTACTAATATCGTAAGAGTTGCTCGACCATGTTGTTGATCTGTTTTAGAAAACACACGTGTATTTTTAAAAAATATAGTACCAATTAAGGTACCACTGCTTTGCTAATTTTGAAATAAAGCCAACACCAATGCTAACAAACATACAAGAACAGAAAATAACTCAAATGAGCTGCTGAAGTCTTTCAGTTGTGAAATGACAGAAATTTATACTTGAACACAAGTGGAACTGGTTCTATTTCATAAATATGAGAACTGCCAAAGTCAAGAAGAACAACAGTGTGTATAACCAAGAAGCTTGTCTGAGGAATTTGTTAAAACCAACTATTTTATGAGGTTATAAAGATGTCTCCTCTTTTTCCTTTAACTGTAATTTAAATTAACCACAAACCCTGACCTGAAGTTACTCCCAAGTTAAGCAATTTTTCAATAAATCCCCAATGTTTCTTTGCCTTGTCCATCTACCTTAACAAAGAGCCACACTGCCACTTTCTTTCCAGTGCTGGATTTACTTAACTGGATTTACTTAATCTGAGCTCCAGAGAGCCTGCAGAATTGCCTTGCATTTCTGTGAAAGGCCTCAGCAACTGACATACTGTCACATGTCAGTCAGCTAGTGGATTAAAGAAGGTGTTTTCACTAGGAATAAATGCATTTTAAAACACTTTTTTTTGAATATATAATACCACGTATTCAACTAACTCTTTCTTTTTTAATGTCCCATGAGAATTTCTATTATGTGACAAAAAGATGAAGATGGCTTTCAGATTTCATTGCCTAAATTTTGGAATGATATTTGCTTCAGATAGCTTTAATAAAGAATCAAAATCACCTGTCACACACGGTGACACTTTCCCTTAAATCAAGCACCTCTGAGAGAGCAGAATAAGTCTGCAAGAAAATGTATTATTCAGTAACCACTATCCATTCTGGACATGGAAACCATATGAATAAATACATGTGGTGGGTTAACCTTGGCTGGATGCCAGGTGCCCACCAGGCCCCTCTATCACTCCCCCTTCAACAAAATAAAGGGAGAGAATAAGATTAAAAACCCATGGGTCAAGATAAAAGCAGTTTAATTAAAGCAAAGGCCAAGGCCATGCACAGAAACAACAGGTAAACAAAGATGTTATTCTCTGCTTCCCCTCAGTAAGTGATGTCTGGCCACTTCCCAGGAAAGCAGAGCTTCAGTATGTGCAGCAGCTGCTCCTGGAGACAAACACAGGAACAAATGCCCCCCTCCTCCTGCCTTCCCTTGGCTTTTATGGCTGATTTGATGTCACATGGTATGGAACAGCCAATCCGGGTCAGCTGTCACAGCTCCGCCCCCTCCCAAGATGTGTTATAAACACCCTGCCAGCTGCCAGGGTAACACTCAGCACTGTGAGGGCTGCTATGGGGATATAAACCCCATACAATACATAAATACATATTTTAATTTCATGCAAATAAAGTACACAAGAGGAGTTTTTCCTAAACAAAATAAGATGGATATTGGAGACTTAGCATTTATGATCTCTGATTTGGGTATATAATGGAGATTGAACCCAGACCTATTCCATATTCGAGGTAAGGATGAACTTCTGTGCAACAGCAAGCCTGCCACAATTCACTGCTGCTACCAGAAAGGTGCCTCAAGGTCCTCCACCAGCAAAAAAAAGAAGTGTAGTAATTTTGGTTTAGGTTTTTGAACTAGACGATAAAAGGGCATGCAGAGTGTGGGTGCTGACAGTAGGGTGGAGGCAGAACCCCACTCACCACTTTTAGCTGCAGCTTGACTTTGGACCGGCTCAACTATAACAATATCTCACTAAATGCCCTGAGAATCAGCTACGGGTTTTTACAGAACAGGACTCTAAACAGTTTCTTTTCCACCCACCTTGACCTCACCCTTGCTCCAGAAAACTTCCAAGGTTGTTTTTTTGTTTTTTCTTTTCCATTTTGAGAGAGAATGGGGAAGTATCAAAACTCTACATATGTGAAACTAAGTATTCATTCTCTAAACAGCCCTGCATTCATGAAGCTTGTGATGCATCACGACAGCCTTTTAAAATTATTTATATCCACTGTCTCAAGTGCTACTGTCATAGCTTAATCATATTTTGGCATCATCTACTACACATTAATTTCAGTAATCTGAATGTATGCTTTATTAATGATTACTCAATTTTTACATAGCAACAATGCCAATAAAGATTTTTTTAGACTTGCAATACAAAATATTTTTAACAAACTGCCTTCCTGAAGAAGCTGTTGACAAGAAGCTCTTTATTTCTTCAGAAAACCTAGATTGTAGGAAGGCGAATTTCTGATATTCTAGAGATATTCTAGACATGCTGCACTGTACAATATTTAAATTAAATGCTGTAAGGCTGTCAGACCCACTCAGTAAAATTAGCTGATTGCAGATGATGGCTCCCATAGAAGAAATATTTAAATAACCCAAAGTAGCTATACGTTTGCTCTATCTGTATGCTCAGGGAGCTGCATGAGGAACACTGTATGAAATACTCTATACATTTTCTTGGACTCTCTTATGTGAAACACAGGCAAACATTAAGTCACTCTACAAACAGAGAAACCACTCAAAACCACTTAAAACTGTATTTATTCATTAAATAATAAGATTAACTCTTCCAACTATTGACTATCACAATATTAAAAACTTAGCCTAACCTCAAGGGATTCCTCCCATTGCTCAAAATTAATCCATCTGAGTTCAGCAGTCATGTCCAGAGGAAATGTTCTTCACATGGAAGACACAGGGCAAAAAATATTGGCAGCGTGTTTGAAGAAATATGCCAACAGAAACCTAAAGAAACAGTCTTCAAGTTTCTCCCAGAAATGCAGTACCTCTATGATTAAAATGGCATAGCAATGTCTACTTTTTTTTTNAATATAAGCACAGTAGCCCCATATTTCCAATCATATATGCACGACACAACACCAGTTACTAATCTTCACTTTTAAAAGCATAACTCCAGAAAGCACCACAGTACAGCAAATCCTTCAGAACACTGTTTCAGTTACAGTTTAAATCAATGGGAGTCACCATGGTAGCCGAAATACAAGTACTCCTGCCCTCCATCCTTGTGTCCCCACAAACAACTACCCTGTAGCTCCCAGTGCAAACATCTGTGAGGCCACACTGCCACCCAAACCAGGAAACAGGATCTGGCTCCTTTTTACCCTACTTTCAGAAATAAGGGTGTTGGCTAGTGACATCTATTTTATTTAATGTACTTAATAAGCCCATATGAATGCCATTTGAGAACAAATCTCTACATATCCATCAGTGAGCCCACACTAGCAGATATTTGGTGTATTTACAGAGTACACTTGTGCATCCAAGCACCATGTTCTCCTGCCAAATCTACGTTCTGCTTGTGAAGGAAAACACTTATGAGTGAACAACTCCCTACGCCCCCAAGACTACAGGTCTCCACAGCATGCTTTCAGGCACTGAATTTTCTTTCTCATTTGACTTTATAAGCACTTCAGCACATGAATAGAGCCTCCAGGTTTTGTGGGAAGAAGCAGATTAAACAGAAGGGAAGAAAGAACACTATGTTGTGCAGCGTACATGGGATGGCAAAACCATACTGAACAGCAATGACAAAAACTGATATATGCCACAGCACAGAAGGGTCCATACAGATTATAATAAAAATACCATCAGTACAGTGTAAGGGACAGTACAAGGTTCAGTATTTAGCAGTGACAGCTGTCAGTTATATGCAGTAATTTCTAGATCTATAATGAGCTCTGTCACTTCTGGGGATTTCTTCCCCCCACCCTCTGATATTTTTATATTTATACTTTCCTCCAGTATCAACAGGGAAATTGTATTGATTTGTTATCAGTAAGTATTTCTATGCTCATATTTTCAATTCAAGAACATTGTCTTGAAAATATGTTGCAACACACTGTTTTCCTTCCATGTCCAAGGAAACACACATAGCAGATGGAATGGGAGTTTCTCAGCTGTACTGAAGATGACATGAAATGACTACAACTACAAAGGCATTTGGATGTTGAGACAGTATTGCAATGCATTAATTTTTATAAACATTCATTCCTCTTACCAGAGTAGTAAACTAGTCATTAAGGCCTTAATCCTAAAAACACTTACGCACTTTACTGTAGCTGATCCTTCCATTATTACTCACACCTGTAAAATCACAAAAAAATTATGCAAGTGTTTGTGAGACTGGATCCTATGATCACATCACTGAGCTAAAACAGACCAAATGGAGGTAAATATTATTCTAGAAATTAACGAAGCCATTTCTATCAAAAACTCACTTGTTTTGGTTTAGTATGTCTGTGTATATATCTATATATGAACATAAAAACTGGCAATATAGAATGGCTTTCCAACTTACTTACATATTGATGCAAGAGCTGTGGATGTATTTTTGAATATATCTTGTAATTTTTCTTAAAAGCATGCTTGGAGCTTGTGATAGTACATTTTATAATATTAGACAATACAGCCACATTTTTTCTCTCATTAGAGAGCATGTATTTAAAGTATTTGCATAAATTTTACAGTTAATTGGTCTTTAAATATACATGATCTGGATGTTACCTCTAAAGAAATTTCATTAGTATGTCATTGGCAAGGAAAAATTTCAGGAGGAAATTTAGTTGTCAACTGCTACAAATTACCATTTAGTATTTTTAATATTAATCTGAATACATTAAGGTAGAACCCAGAATCAAAAAAACAAGCCAACACATTGTTAGTGTACTTGAATCAAGACAGAATGAAGAATAAACAACAAATCTAACTACTTGGTTTTATATGTTGAAACACAGACCATGAAAAGTTTCTGTACTTAAAGAATAGCCCAAAGTATACTTCATGCAGACCACAGTTCATAAGGCTTCAGATGATAATTAGGCATTTCAGCGGTCCCACTATTTTTATGGTTTATGCATCTGATTTTGCAGTGCTTTCTCACCCAGAAGCCAATTATGACAAGCAAAATTTGTAAGCCAGATTTAATTATTTAGTGATCAGAAACCCATATATAATTTTATGGTGTTCCAAGAAAAACCAAAATCAAAAGCAGAGCTGTTGGTTATTCTACATTCAATGCAATAGCTCTGTGCTACTGCATCAAACAATATGGTTGATCCCTGCTAATCCCATTTTGCTGCTGATGGATGAGTGCTGCCTGTGAGATTGTACTGACATTACACGATGAGAAGGCTGTGTATCAAATGAGACTGCTTACAAAAGGTTAGCTGATTCAGTGGTATCAGTGCACCACGAAGAAATCAAATCTATTTTTATGTCTGTGAACTGCAAATGGGACAATTTGTTCTGCATTAGGAGCACTGTTCTTTAGAAATAAACCTTCAAACAACTCACTCAAAGCTGGAGCTAATGACAGTGGGTCTCTGGATCAGAGCTGCAATAATTTGAAATCAAAAGCAATTGTTCTGGGAGAGGAAATGTTTGTCGAAGTGCTGAACAAGAAAGGTTATTGCAAAGGGATAACCATGAGTAAAGGTCCCTGGTACTATGTGCATATGATCTACATCTGGAATTGCAGTGCTGAACTGGAACTTTGTAATAAGGATTTTACAGGACATATATTTGAAAATCAGATAGAGATGAGTGCGGATCCTAGGTCAGCACAGATGTGGTTTTCTATGGATGTAGCCTCTACAACTTCTAAGGTTGAGTAACGCAGCTGTTTTCCAGGATGGAAAAAA
>VZTO01009935.1:0-19293 GCA_013400615.1 Syrrhaptes paradoxus
CCTGCGCCGGTCCCGGTCCCCCCCTTCCCCGGCCGCTTCCCTCCCATTGCATTCCCAGATTTCCTCTGCGGCAGCGACATTCGTCCCGCCGAGCTTCCTTCCTCCTTCGCTAAAAATAATAATTAATAAATAACAATAATAATAATAATAAAGTTAAAAGCCCTCCCTTCCCCTTCCAGTGTGGGAAAATCACGGGGGGTGCGCTGCCTTCCCCCCTCCCATTCCCCCGGCGCCGCTCCCCGGGACATCCCGGCGGCGCCCAGCTTCCTCATCATCGCTAGCGGGGGGCTCTCCCCCAAAAAATAAAGGTTTGGAGGGGGTTGTCCTCCTTCCTGCCTGCGGATCCCCGGGGCTGCCTGTGCCTTCATTGTGCCCGGTTTTCTGCTGCTCGGGAGGGGTTTTCTGGCAGTGTAAAATGCAAAAAGTGCTGCTTTAAAAGAAGCGCCCTCCTGAAAATTACCCTTTCTTCTTGAGTTGAAAGCAACTTTAGCACCCCTCAGCGCTGCTGCGGGTTGGTCTTTGCGTATCTCACTGCAGACAGCAAAAATGAGGCTGGCAACCATCCTGCAAAAAATCTACCGTGGGCTGAATTGTTTTGCCCTGCTTACAGGGCTGGGGCTGGAGTTTCTGTTCATTTCCAGTCCATTCAGTTGTCTTTTCTTTTTTTTTTTTTTTTTCCTTCTTTTTTTTTTCCNGTTTGCCAGCGCATGTTGAAGTGTTGGCAATAAACAATGCAATGGAATGTGTGTGCAAACGTTATTTAAAAAAAAAAAAGATCTTAAGAATTAATACTCCTGCTGCTGGGAGCTGCAGGAACACACCTTGGCTGCACAGCCGACAGGCACCACATGCCCGGGGAGCAGCTGGATGGATGAGGGATGTGGCCAAGCATGCAGGTGTGGGGCTGTGCTGTCCCAGGACCGCTCGTGGGGAGAATACCCAAAAGAGACCCATAACCAGTGCTTCCCGGTTGCTCTGGAGGCTCTCCGTGGATGCTGGCCCATTGCTGTCAGACCCAGGATCCCTTCCCAGAGCTGTGGCCCAAAGGCTTAAAAGACCTAATTGGATATTCAGTGTGGCTAAAGCTGTTGTGTCTTTAATTAGCTTGCTTTCTTTCCCTCCCTCTTAAATTACTCATGCAGCCTCCCTAGGAACAATTCCTATCATGATGCCTTTCCCTTGGATGAGCCATGGCCACCATGTTCTTCTCCCTACAATGGGACTGATGGGGAGAAGATGCCACTCTAAGGTGCCCACAGCCAAGATGGCTGTGAAGTGGGGTGGGGAAAGGATGCAAAATAAATGTCATGGGGGTACGTGGGTGCCTGGTGGGTGGGTGGGGAGAAGAATGGCGTTTCCAAGCCACGTCCTGAACCTGACACAACCAGGATGTTGGAGGCGAGACTTTTGGGAAGGGGCTTGGGACAGAGATGCTTGGTGCTAGGACTTGCAGAGCGTGAAGCTGAAAACGTCACCTGGGCTTGGTGGGTGGGCAGCTTCTGACATCCAGCTGCAATGGTGTCACTGGGAATAGGAAATGCACCCCGGGCATGGTCACTCTTCTCGGCTGATTTCAGTGTAGCAGAGGCCAGTTGGGCCAAGGCTGTGCCTAATGCCGGACCTTTGCAGCCCTGAGGGAGGGAGGAAACACTTCCACTGCTCCTGGGAGCAGCGGCAAGGCACCAGTGGGGTTGTGTGATGTATGGGTTTCATGCAAGTGTGAGTGCGTGTGTGTTCAGGGAGACGGTAGGTCAAATGGCGCTGCGGTACTTCTCCCTGGATTTGCTAGAAAACATGTAGAGCTCAATGGGGATGTTTTGGTGAGGATCTGTGAATGGGGAAAGGGAAGAACAATGCTGCGTTTGGAAGCCAAGTGTTTTCAGTGACATTCCCGTGCCCTCTGCTTGATCATTGAAGCATGCTAAGTATTGTGGTTTCAGTCAAAAGAGCTCCATGCTGAAAAGCCAGATGAGACTTGTATGGAAAGGAGTTTCTTGGCAGCCCTGAGCTCAGGGGATGATAGCAGTAGGTTGCCTCTGCCCAGTACAGTGGAGCTGCGGGGATTTCCCAGAACTGGATCAAGGGCTTCCAGCAGTGTAGCCCCATTGAACTCAGCCTCCTGGGGGAGAGGGGCTGGTTTGAACTGTGTCCTGCCATGGGAAGAGGGGGAACACATCCAGGGGAGGAATCCAGCCTGCTGCTTCCGCCACCACCAGAGGCAAGCTGGGATGGCAACTGTTGCTTTTGGGCAACCGCCACTATTCTTCACTGCTCCATAGCAGAAGCCATCTTTCCTTATCCCCCAGTGAATGTGAGCGTCATGCAGCAGCGGAGCTGCCCGCCTGGCTTTCCAGCTGTCGGACCTACCCACAGCAGTGTATGAGAGTGTGGCCACCGTCACCGTGTGTCCGCACCTCGCATTTGCCCACCTGCAGAGCAGATGACTCCCTCTTCTCCTGACATCTGGTGCCGTGTGTCTTTGGGTGGTTTATTAATGGACTGTGACCAGACTGGAAGGGGGGGGGGGGAGTGTTAGAAAAAAGCTGATTCTGTTCTGAGTTCCTTAGCAAGAGCTGGACTGAGCTGGATAGGGCCACACATCACATCTCAGTGACTTTACCTGTTGGCACATTTGTTTGGGGATGTTACAGCCTGACACCTTGGGATAGAGAAGGGGGGTATATTCCCTCATACATGGTGGGAGGTATATGCAAATATTGGGATTGCTTTCAGTGTACAGGCAGTTGCCTGCCCACTGGGGTCGTGGAGCTGACAGCTCACTGCTAATGGGTGCTGTCTCTGGTTGGCTTCAGACAGTTAGCTTCCCTGCTGATGACTGCCCATGTCTCAGTTGTTGCTTTTGTGCCAGAGGGAAAACTCTTTTTTCTCCTATTGGGTAGGTCAGTTAACTAAAGGGAGATTATATGAATGGGAAACCCACAGCTCCTCATGAGCTTGATTTCTTTCAGCTGTAACATGTAGATGAATCTTTGAGTGGAAGCCCTCAGTCTGCATGGTGATTGCTGAACAGGACAGGGAGGAAAGAAGGTGCCTTCAGACATATGGAATAGTTACAGGATTAAGCACATTCAGTTAAATATGGTCAGATTGAGTCTGCCCCAGAAACTGGCTGGAGTGAGGTAGGAGATGCACCCAAAACAAGTGATGATGTCTGGTAAGGGCTTGAATTACTGTCACCGGCATTTCCTTCAGTGTCTGGGTTTTTGCAGTGGCTGGTGCCTCAGAATGGTAAGCTGGCAGCGAGAGGTCTTGATCAGTGGGCTAAAACCTGGGGATGGAAGAGGAAGGACTGTTTGTCTAAAGAGGGCCAGGATGAGGTTGGGGCAGTGTGGCTGGTGGTCTGTTTGGAGACTGTGGAGACCAGAAAGGTTTGCAAAATTTCATTCCCTTCTAGCCGGGAACTTCTCCTCCTCCCTCTTCAAAGTCCCGCTGGCCAGTGTTCCTGTTACCCGTGGCTCACACCACATCCTCCTGCTTCTAACTCCATGCAGTAACAAAAGAGCAACCCGCCCACTCCTTAAATCAATACCAACTGTAAGAACAAGCCTGCAAAGGAAGCAGCCTGGACCTTCAACCTTGCATTCCCAAAGCTTGTCTGCCAGTGGGCACCATTCGACATCCTGTCGCCATGCTGGCTTACCTTATGGGAGCATGGACGCTGCGGTCCCCGATTCCCAAGACCATCACTCTTTGTTCAGGGTGGTGGCACTGACTACACTTAACTCTCTTCCCGCCTGCTCCCATGCCTTGGTGGATCCTGTGCAGTTTGGTTTGGATGTCCCTTTGCACTAGTTTGTTCTGACCCTTTCAAATGCAGACTGTGATTTACAGCAGGATCACCTGAACCCACCCAGTCCGCTTGCACAGTGATATCTGATTTTGCTTGTTCTGTCCAGCTGCCTTTGCCGTGAGTCAGACATCTCTGAGCAACTCCATCTGCCTCCTGGCTTTCACTCCCAGGAAGTGAGCTCCCCCTGCCCCCCCCAAGGCGTGGAGTGTGAAGTTCGCTGGAGGGGATGGCTGCTCTGATCTCCTTTCTTCTCCCCCATGTAATGGTCTGATGGAAGGGATGGCCTTGCTTATTTGGACAAGAATAAGCCTTCTTGCGAAAACTCCTGAGGTTTTTATTTCAGCTTAAACAATGCAATGTTTAATGGTCCAAGTGTCAGCCTGGCTGCAGTGTTGGCTTTATAGATACCAACTGAATAGACTTGGCTGCCTCTCCCGAGAATTTGGTGGCTTTTTTTCTTCTCCTCCATCCCGTTTCCCTGTGTCCTGCTAATGAGAGCTTCTGACTGGACACTGAGACTATATATAAATATGTCTGTGCCACTAACCAAATCTTTCTTGACCTAATTCAGCAGAGCTTCCTTTGGCAAAAGCCCAGTTGGCAGTGGCATACCACTTTTGTGGCAGTTTTCATGAACAGCTGTAATAAAAGCAGCTGCATTGCTTTGATGCTGCGTGTGAGGGCCTGGTAGGATCCTGCATGCCCTTTACAAAGCTCCTCAGAACTGGATTTCAGGGGCTGGTGCATCAAAATCTACTGAGGGGTTTTCCCATTAGCCTCCGTGGGGTTTGGCTGAAGCCACATGGGTGTTGCCCACACAAAAAGATTGACTTGCTCTCTCTTAGTGAGCTCTGTTGCTGTAAGACTAGCTGGTGCTTTCACCATTCAACAGTTTTGGCCCACCAGACTCGGGGCTTGTGGACTAGGCAGGTATTTCTGAAAGCACTCACCTGAATAACCACTTTCTCTTTTTTTTTTTTTTTTTTTCCTTGCCCAAGGAGAGACTCTCCTGCATGTCTGTGATTCACTTACCCAGGTGGGTAACTGTCCTGGGTTAAGCTAATACAGGGTTAACTTTCTTCATAATAGCTAGCAAGAGGCTGTGTTTTGGATTTGTGCTCAGAAGAAAGATGATAAAAAACGATGTTTATGCGGCTGCCAAGGTCTGCAGACCGGAGAAGCTGGGAGGGAGCACAGCCCCAGTTACTAGCCCAGGATTTGATCTTAGGCTCAGGATTGAGACAAAAAGGGGCCAATAATCTATTCCATAACATGCACATCATGCCCAGTATATAGGCGAGGACCCTCCGGAAGATCATCCATTCTTGGTTGGTGATCTCTTTTGCTCCGGGTCATCTCGCTCCAGGTGGTCGCTCTCCCAAGGTCTTCCCCCCACCCCGCTCTGCTCTCTGTCTGGGACGCTCGGACTGTTATCTCGGTTCCGTGAGTGTGGATTCGGGACTCTCCCTGCTCCGGGATCATTAGCCAGGAACAGGCTGAGCCTTGGTCATTGGGTGGTGGGGGCAGTATCACTGTGTATCACTCATTTGTATATTTGTATATAGTATTATTTTCAATATTATTGTAGTTATTAAATTGTTTTTATTTCAACCCACGAGTCCTTTGTCCTTTTTTCCCTTTACCCCTTTAATTCTCTCCCCTGTCCTTGGGTTGGGGCTGGGGGGGGGGAAGAGTTGTGTGAGCGGGTGTGTGGTTTGGCCCCCAGCCAAGGGCTAACCCATCACATTCCTTTTTTGGCACCCAACGTGGGGCTCGAGTAGTTGAGATAACGACAGACTTGAACAGGGTGTATTAAAGCATACTTCCCATTAGCATTCATTATGTTTGAGCTTCCTAAAATGTTATTGCTGAGGAAACTGTTTTCGTTTCTTTATGTATTCTGGGATTTGGCTTTAGAGCTCTGTAAAGTAGTACCTTATTCACCGCATATGCTTTTATTGTTTGCCGGTGGGGTTATCATCTGTAGGTTTTGGATTAAGAATATTGTGTGGCTGATTAAGGGGACTGTTCTGTTGTGCTGTTGTTTGATGGCCTGTTCTGCACTGAAAAAGTTGGCAGAGTTCATCTTTGTTTTTACAATGGCTGGCACCAAGCTAAGTAAAGCTGTGGCATCATCCCTGGGCTCTGGGTACCCCTTGCTGAACGTTTTTGCCAACTACACCAGTAACGTAACTATGGAGGTGATGTTTCCCTTCACTGTCCTCTTCTCCTCCAGAGAATTTTCAAAAGCTTTTGAGGACTCTGAGTATCGTTGGGATTTTCAAACCAGTTTGATACTGTTGCTAGGCCTCCTGAATGTATGTCAGTTTATACATAACATTCACAATTAGTCCATCATCTCCGCATTTACTAGGGTTAAGCAACTATGTGGAAAAACGGCTGCTACCACCACTGCTGCTACGGACATTATGGTGACACCAAGCACAGCAACCATGACCATTGCTACTCAAACTCCACCGAAAAGCACCTCATGGTCCATGCCATTATCAGTTGCCCTGTACAGAAGAAGAAAACATGAAAGTCAACAAGCGTAAGAAGGAAGAAACTTACAACCCTGACAGTGAGGAGGCAGGCCCCTCCAGAGCAGAGCCATCACGAGCCTGGGGGGAAGAAATCATAGATGAGACGGTAACCACCCAATCTCTATCCCTGGGTGAGCTGCAAGACATTAAACAAGATTATGGCTGTAAGAAAGGTGAGCCCTTTCTCACCGGGCTGCTCAGATGCTGGGGTAGTGGAGCTAGCAGCCTGGATCTAGAGGGTGGAGAAGCTAAACTGGTGGCAAATTTTACTAAGGACAGAGTCATCAGTAGAGAAATTGGAAATGAGCCAGGGGTCTGCAGCCTCTGGAAATGGCTCCTACATGCTGCGAGGCAGAGGTATCCACACAAGGAAGACGTATGTAAACCAGGCAAGTGGATCAACATGGGCAGTGCTATCCAGTACCTGAGGGAGCTGGCTGTGCAGGAGCTCATCTATTATGATCCAAGAAACCCGCTCCTGCCCGAAGATCCAGAGGAAGTCCGGAGCACACGGTCCCTGTGGCGCAAGGTTCTACAGATTGCTCCTCCATCGCATTCTCATGCACTAGCAGTAATAGACGTTAGAGATACCACCGTGGGTGATGTGGTTACCCAACTCCGGCAATATGAAGAGAACACTTCCTTACTGACCTGCATCTCAGCTGTGGAGAAGCTGTCTGAGACAATGTCTGAGACCCTGGCCCAGGAGCTCCGGCAGTTAAGAGAAGGCATGGCCGACTCCCCACGGATGCAGGCCAGTATCTCAGCGGTTAGAAACAAGCATTCCCCTGCTCAAGGGAGATGGCATACACCACGGGGCAAGCTGTGGTTTTACCCGTGCAACCATGGAGAAGACATGAGAAGATGGGATGGAAAACCAACCTCGGCCCTAGAGGCATGGGTACGCGAGCTGCAAAGAATAAACACAACTGGGAGTTTTTCCGGTGCTTCCAGGAGATCTGCTGCTCCAGTTTCCACTAATCCATTCCTCGAACAGAGAAGAAGGGTTGACTTCGACTTTACTCCCAGTCCTGGGAGTAGAATTTCTGATCCGTATTCACAATGACCGAGTAACCAAAATGAGATTGGGGCCCATGCACTCTACCCCACAAATCCACCCAACAGTACGGAATGCTACAGTCTGTATTAGAGAAACCCTGTCTCCAACCAGGTGGACTTGGACTGGCAACATAAGGATGAAAAATTATTAGCTCATTGAGCCCATGATGTTTCAGGTCACCAAGGAAGAAATGCAGCATACAGATGGGCTCCTGATCGAGGGGTGGACTTAACCATGGACACTGTTGCATGGGTTATCCATGAATGTGAAACTTGTGCTGAAATCAGAACTTTTACATACTGCAGACGGGGATAAAGTCCCTGTGGTGCGTATCAAGAATGTGCTGGGGAAGACAGCCTGAGTTATTCTTGCCTTGGGTAAAGGTAAACCCATTCGTGGGACTGCTTTTGCTTAAGGACCTTGGTATACTTGGTGGGTAATGCAAAAGGACAGCGAGGTTCGAGGTTAGATGCGTACCTCAAGGGGATTTGATGATGGGTGAAAGTAGCCAATAAGTGACCCTGCATCACTTGAGCACAGAATGGGGTTTGCCTTGGCATGAGAATGAGTGTAGAGAGAAGGGTATCATGATTCCCAGGAACATACAGCCAGGCTGCTGCTGGGAGCTTTTGAGAAAAGGGAAGATGCACAGGGAGGACAGAGTCCCCCTATTTCCACAGCACCCCCTGCTTGGTACCTGCTGGCTTTCTCTCTGGCAGCCAGGCTGGCTCTGCCAGGGGGGGTTCCATAGACCCTGCGGTCCCACGAAGGACAGGAGCTTTCTTCAGTGCATTCACTGGGGACACACTGAGACCAAGACTCGCAGGTTGGATGCCTGAGCTGCAAATCCTCTGGCTGTGGATGACAAATTGGACTCCTCACAGCTGCCTGCCATCCTGCAAAATAGGGGTTGTGACACTCAGCACCTTTTTAGTGCCTCGATGACTGCTGTGAGAATAAAAATATATATAGTTTTAGTTCTACAGCTGGCTCTGGCAGTGCCACAGAGACCCAGTATTTACCTGGGAGAGGTGGGGACTCCAGGTCAAATGAGGTACAATCTCTTACCAAAGGACTCCTGTATTTTCTCTGTGGATTCCTTTACTGTCTTGGTTGGCGATAGAGGCTCCTGGATGCTCAAATAACTCGCATAAAACTTCAATTAAAGTTCTCCCTGTGGGATGCGGTGCCTATTTCTCTCTGACCACACCAGATAAACAATGTACTCTTGAAGTTAGCTACCAGTTTTTGCATAAACCAGTGCTGTACTGCTGGTTAAAAAGTTCCAGATGAAGGAGAAAACTGAAGAGTTTTAACTAAAATACCAAAGTATTCAGTTCACATGAACCATGTTAACTGTGTGCTTCAACACTGTCACTTCTACACAGCCAGGTGACCTGGGTGAGGTGTTTCAGCTACATGGAGAATTTGAGTAGAGTAAGCACGTATAGCTCCAGGAATTCTGCCAAAGCAGGTTTAATACTCCTACGTATGCAAAAAAGCTGTGGTCTTGGAAGAAGCAGATGCCATAGCAAAGCAGTCATGAGAGCAGGGTTAGGCTGCATTGGAGGTTTTAGTTCAATTTTAGTAACTGTTAGAACAGACATTTGTAGCATTGGGAAAAATACTGTTGCGTTTCATGGGCTTTTTAAATCGAGCTGATGTGATCTGGACCCCAGGCTTGTTGCAAGTCTCTGAGGAATGCTGCTTGTGGGCTAACTTCGGGTTTTATTCTTTACTCTTGCTATCAATCGCAACTATGCCGCGAATTTGCTATAACATACAGGTTTTCTTCCTGATTAACCAAAAGGATGCATCTCGCTGTAATTATCACCCTTCGTTTAGCATTTCGAGGCCACGTACTCATTTCCGCAGATACTGGCTGTCTTGGGGCTGTGCACAGTCACCCCACCACTGCATCCCTGCGGGCGGTACGAGTGTCTCTCAGCCCTTGCTGTCACAGCGCTGATTCACCCATCGATTCCCCACCCATCCTGTCTCATCCTTCATCCCAGACCTTCTCACGCATTCATCAGGAGAACGCCTTTGCCCAGCTCCTGTTGTCACCCCACCTGGGAGTGTGGTT
This sequence comes from Syrrhaptes paradoxus, assembly GCA_013400615.1. Taxonomy (NCBI): domain Eukaryota; kingdom Metazoa; phylum Chordata; class Aves; order Pterocliformes; family Pteroclidae; genus Syrrhaptes; species Syrrhaptes paradoxus. The sequence continues at coordinate 9,501 of VZTO01009935.1, forward strand.
GGTGTAACCCCAGCCCCAGGTGTGTTTGTGCTCCTGTGCCTCGGGGATGGAGCTGGTGCGAGGCTGGAGCAGAGACCGAGCTGTGCCTGAGCTCTCTGCCCGCCAGCACGTGCTGCTGGTGACTGACCACCACCATGGGAACATCTGCCCAGGAGGAAGGCTGGGTGCATGGCCAGGGGGAGCAGAGCAGGGGGCACAGGAGGGGACAGACATGGATGAGGAGAGGGGACACACATGGAAGAAAGGAGGGGAGCAGGGCTGTAACCCCAGTGGGGCTGTGGGGTGGGTTTCTGCAGTTCTGACCTAGACATCTAAGGGAAATTGAGAGCTGGGTTTGTACCGCGGGTTTAAGCTCTGTGTGGCACGTGTGCATGCTGCCTGCCCCACCGGGATCAGCACTAACTCTGGCAGGTTTTTTTAGTTTGTTTTATAATTATAATCTGTGGGGTTTTTTTATTATTTTATGCAGGTATTTTAATTGCTTATTTTTTTTCTGCTTTTTTGTTCAATTTTTGAAGTTTGATTTCTCTTTAGGTGATTGTGAAATTATCTATACTTGACAGGGAAGCCTGGAATGAAGGTTTTGCTGTGTATAAAGGTGTCTTATTATTATTATTTTTATAGATAACGTTGGATTCCCAAGGTGGTCCTTCTCCCTTCCCTGTCCCCTTCTCCCAGTATTTATAAGCCAAAGAGTTGTTATAGTTGTTCATCACATGGTGGTTACAGTAGCTTTGGGCATGTCTCTGGGGATGTTTGCTTTGTTTTTCCATCCCTCATCCCATCCTATTCTGCAATATAACTGTTCTCACTGCCACCCCCAACAAACCCTTTGCTCCTGCCTTCTATTCCTTCCCTCTCCCTTTAACCACTGATTTATAAAAAGTTACTTATTGGTTTCTTGTACCTTCTAGGTGAAGAGACCCATTGTCTGTATGAAGGTGCCAGTGCCATCTTAGATGTTCTTCTGGAGTAGAAGGTAGAGGCTGGGCTGAGGCAAGCTCCTGGGGGATGTTCACCTGCCCTTGTGCAGGTGTCTTGGATGTTTAAGGGTATCCTAAATGGCACCAGATCCTTAAGTAGGCAACAGGATCTGTTCCCAGTGCATGTGTCTGCATGGAAGTGTCTATACCTAAATAGAAGTGGTTTTAAACTGGGACGGTGTCTCCCCCGTCGCCTCGCTGATGGAGCATAGCTGTGGGACCTTCATGGCAGCATCCCTTCTCCAAGTGGATAGCGGGAACTGTGCAGCACTTCCCAGAAATGCAGAGCAGATGACCTTCAATGCCTTGATCACATCTCCGTGCTTTTGGTTCCCTGCACGTGGAGGGGGTGGCACATGGGGCAGGGCTGGCTGAGTGCCCCTTTCCCAGCAGGATGTGAGCTCCTATGACTTCCAAACTGGGAGGAATAATCAAACCCTTGGTTCTCAGGAGACACATGACTTTTCAAGGAAATAGGAGACATCATGTGAATTTTGGAGTACTTAAGATAGTCACTTTTCAAACAAAAAGGCTTTTTAAGAGACAAATGGCCGAGTTAAATGAGATCAGTGAATAGCCTGGAGCTCTGGCAGGGGTGAACTCCACTCCATTCATCTCATCCCTCCATGCAGGGCGTTGGAATTGACTCTGTGGCTTGCATTGTTAGTCCATCCTCAACTCTTCAGCCCAGCTTTAGCCCTCTGTAATCCTTGCTTAAGGAGCAATTGCTCTGTTTTATGAGCCTTTGGAAGCCAGTTTATATACAAAGGTGTGGAGCAGGAACAGCACTGAGGCAGACCCACCAGACCTGAGCCCAACAGAGAAGCAACTGGATTGAATCTTTCCTCAAGATCCTGTATGAGCAGACGGTCTCCTGAAACCTCTCCTCCTGGACTAACTCCCTGGAGGAGAATTGCAAATACTTTCCGATTCTGTATCTCAGCTCTCTCCCCTGGAGAAAGGGAGATAAGGATGAAATAGGGGAGGAAAGAGAGGTCTTCATTACCATCAGGGAATCTCTCACTTCTAGTTCTCCTGAGGCAGACAAGGAATAGTGTGCTGATATTTGTACTCATGAGAGAAGAGAATATATCTGTCAATGTGCTTTCTGCCATCATCTCCCTCCCTGGCCAGGCTGGCTGGTACTCTCTGCCACCACCTTCCTGTGCACTGCCCTTGCCATTACACTCTCCCTTCTTGCAGTTTTCGTTGGCCCTCAGTAAGCTGTTGTATATCCTTGGGGATCTTACTTTATTTTGGGACCTACTTTAAGTGACATGTGCAATGGCTCTGCTTCCATAAAACGCTGCACAAAGCCCTTCAGCAGGAGCAGACTGCCCACAGCAAACTCAAGCTGGAAGGAGAGGGACCACAGCAGGCTTGGCCAGTTCCTCCCCAGTCCCCACTGGTGATGTTCCTCTGCAGTGGTCGAGCACCACGGCAGCTCTGCGCTGCTGTGGATCTGATACATAGCCAGCAACCGAAGCGAGCATTTGGAACCCGCAGCGTGTGAACCTGCCTTGCGATGAGCAGCCAAGCAGGCGGCCTTCCCTCAACAGCCTCCACTGCCAGAGCCCTGTTGTGCCAGGGAGGGTTGTCTCCCTGCCTGCCCCCCCTTAGGCTTGGCTGGGAAAAGATCTGGCAGCGGGGCTGGAGAAGAGCTGCGGTGCTGTGCGGCTGCCAGGAAATCTGAACCCTCCAGGCAGGGCTTAAGCTCAAACAAAGCTCATTAGGGCTGCTCAGCTGGGCTTAGTGAGGGGTTTCTCCCTGTCCTATGGTCTAGTACATCAGCTATGTCACCTGCAACATGCCCCGACTCCTGGTTGTAGATCCAGATGCTTTAGGGCTGGGTAGGTACGGTGCAAGTGGAGGAGGAAGAGGCAGAAGGCCTCCTGTGCCCAGAATACTAACGCTGGTGAGAGGTGAACTTATTATTCCTGTTTGTTCTTACTAATGAAATGAAGTGTCTTAGAATAGGTTTAGAATGGATCTTCCTACATTTCAGCTGCTATATAAAAAGCATCTGGAGCATTTCCAAATTGTTAATGATGGGGGAATGCTGCTCCCAAGACATATTTTGCATTAAGTAAGCCTGGGAGAATCAAGGTGGAGACAAGGATCTGGAGAGCAGAACCTACCAACTCCCACCTCCATGCTTTAGGAGTCGTGCTCCATCTTGCGCTGTTTGTGATGCAATGAATGGTTTAAGCTGTGCTAAAAGCCCAACCCAAATTCAGAAGCAGAAAGTGAACCCACCCAGCTCCTTGTGGTTAGGACATACTCCTGTGAAGTGAGGGAGGTGGGTTCAAAACCCTCAGGCTGATAAAGGAAACTAATTCCAGCATCTCATCTGCTGGGCAAGTTCCCTATCCACAGAGCTAGCACGCAAAAGGAGCAGGCTCCATCCTACTGAGGAACACCAGCAGTTCCGTTAAACCCAAAACCCTGGTTTTTCTCTGCCCCTGATGCAGGATGGTAGCTTCCCGATAGCCTCTATATTCTGAAACTTGATATGTAACGTTGAGTATTAGTTGCCTCTTTTACTTCACGTGGGCACTGCACTAGCAGGGGAAAGCCCAAGTACTGTGCTGGTTCTGGAGTGCTATCAACACTTGGAAGGGCGTCCTTCCGTTCCTTCCACGTGGGAGAAGGATGACCTATGACGGGTCTTTCCATAATGCTGCTGGTTTCTAACCCCTTCTGATAGTGGAGTGGGGGAGGCCGGGGCTGCTCTGACACACAGGGCTGCTGGCAGCCCAGGCTCATCTGCAGCATCACTCACATTGTCTCTTGCTGGGTGGCAGGACCTACATTGGCTACGTTCTCCCAACTCTCCCTAGCCCCGTTCTGCACACTAGCCCTTGAGGAACCAAGCAGAGCCCTGAGAGGGATGTGCCTTCTCTGACAGGAACCAGGGTTCCCCATCCCCAAGCCAAGAGGTGCTTGAATCAGCAAACTCTGGGCACAGAGAGCGCCTGTGTGTGGTTCTGACTTTGTTTACAATCACAAGAAATACTTGAAACTCCTCCAGCAGAGTAAAGCGTTGCCTGTAGCACTCGCTCAATGAAACATTAGCGTTGCCCACAGACTAATGAGCCCTTGGGACTGCTTCAAGTGCCGCCAGTAGTTCGGTAAAACGTGAACCTTTGTGTTAAACTGACAAATGCTCCTACCCTGTTGTGGGCTGGGGACCAGGGTGGGACAGCTGAGGTCAGATACAGCATGTGGTTTTTCTCTTGCCTTCCTCATGAACAAAGATACAAAACGATCTATCCCTCTCAGGATACACGGTGGTCATCTGCCACTCTCTGTATAAAATTCAGCATGAGAGTACTGCGGCTCACCTGGCTGCAAGCACACAGCAGCAAATTGCTTTTCTGCAGTTAGCACTGGGTTTGCTCCCCAGGCGCACGACTTACATGCAATCTGCAATTTTAATGATCAGTCACTACATCTTAAAAGGCTTTTTGTAATTGTTCTCTCAGCTTTAATTCCCTGGATGACATGGTGGGAGTTGTTGTCACTTCACTGTTTACCCATTTTCCTACTTACTAGTATGTTAAGCATCAAACATTCTCATGGAAGAAAACTGATTGACAGACCAACCTAATTACCATGCTACTACATGGTGAGTCACAAGCATCTCTTTAAATGCCTGCTCCTTAGAGCAGAGGGAAGTGTGACTAAACCAGTTTCTGAATCTCCATCAGCATCCTAAAATAGCTAGACATTATACCCCCAGAAACTTCCATCTTCCCCATACTCTGATGAAAAAGCATCAGTGGATCTAGCAGTCAGTGATGGAGGTAACAGCATCACGGCTGTTCTGTCCTTAAGGGGCCACTTCCATTAGTTATTTTAATACCAAAAAGCAGACCCACCCCCTGCAGTTACACAGACCACTTTGCTCCACACCTTAAGCTAAAAATGGTCTCCTGAAAAAAAGAAGCAAGTGTGGATCCAGTAATGCCACCCACAGCTCACAGTCCTAGCCCTCCCAAATGCTCAAGAGCTCACTCTGAATCCAGCCCTGTACAAACTGTCAGCAGGCTGTAGCCTTAACTGTGCATCGGTAAAGATTTTTTGTAAGACAATAATATAAAGGTTTAGCTGCTCCAAACTGGCCTCTGGAAACTCACTGATCTAATACAGGGCTCTTCCATAACTGACCAATTCCCACTGGCCCATGAGAAATGAGTACCTCTGCAACACGGAGCAACAGACGAGTCATGTAACAGAACATTAAGAATGGCTGGTTTCCTAGAGGAAAAACACAAGACCAGATGTATTTCACACAGTGTTATTCACACATTTTCATTTTGATTTTTACAGTATTTACATGTGAACATTACATTATTCAATATGAGCCACCTAGAGTCAAACCTCAGCAAAACTGGTCCATAAACAATCTCTATCAGAAAGTGATACTTGGGCAAAAAGTCTAGTGGTTCTACCCAAAGCCTAGAATAGCTGAAAAGAAAACCACTGATTTTCATGTTCCTGGACAGAATTTGTGCAAAATGATTTTAGGAAAGCAAGTGGAAGATTATCTTCAAGATAACTGAAAGCACTAAGGATGATAGTTACAGGACTGTTAAATGCAACCATGGCATGGGTGCTACAGGGACAAAGTACTGGGACATTATCAGTTTCTGCCTGGACATCCCCAAAAGCCTAACTTACTGTCTCACGCATTGAAGAGAATGTCGGCTCTGCAGATTGTAACACACAGCAACTGTACACAGAGTAAAAAATAGTCACTGAGGAGAATTAACATGTCCAAGCAAGTGGCTCAAAAGTCATCTTTGTGTGACTACAGGAAAGCTCTGGCTCCCATGACAGGGCTTGTACCTCTCGAGGAATTTTGTGAACTGCCATGCAAAAACTACTTGGCAATTAGAATTGTGCTTACTAAAAGTAATTAGGCCTACTACATCACTTAATGCAGGCACTAAATGACAGATTCAGTTACTGGAAGTAGGCCAGAACAAACTTTCCCATTTGCCTATTAATGAGTTAACGCTACCATTAAAAACAGTAGCACCTCAGATGTATGCTTTAATAAGATTTATGTAAAACTGATATAAACAGTAAAACACCACAATTCCTTATACAAGTTTATACCACTACTATTTTCTTTCCCCATGATCAGACCCCTACCGTAACATCCTTTTATTTGATCAATGCTCAAGACATTGCTTTCACACTATCTTGTTGATCAAAACTATTAAGCCATCCAAATGAATGTTTTACACAAAATACTTACTTCAACAACATACAAAGCACTTTCTTTTATCTTTCAGAAACTGAATATACAAAGTAAGCTTTTTCCAAAATATTTCCATAGGCAAAGGATTAAAAAGGATTTTAATTATACACATATGGTCACAATTCTGCCTTAAAAAGATCATTGGGAAATGTACATAAGGCCGCTTGTAAATGTACATCATCTTTATGTTACTGTTACAATGTCATATGTCCAGAGAAAAAAACTGACAGTATCATACATATTTGCTTTACGCTGGGAGAAGGCTATTCAAAAATACAGTACTCTTCTGTACAAAAAAATCATGCCACATTTATTAAGATGGAAGAAGCATTGGTTTCTGTGATAACCAAATATTTCAGTCCATTTCTCACTATGCTTATTATCCCAATTTAAAATTTGAACAGACTGATTTCCCAAAGTGTCCATATTAACAGAATCAACAGCTATGTTATAAACAAAACAATGTTTCTCACAATAGATAAAAAGAAAGCCGGTTCATATTTCCGAAACCATATAAAGATAGAATTTAAAAAAATCACTCTTGATTTGCTGAAATAAATTTACATTATACAACACTATATGCCAGGGGGAGAAAAGGGAATGGGGATATGAATATACACTAAAATGCAAATTTTTGTCCCCAAAAGGGGTAAAACAAATTACATTTACAGCATGAAGGTTTACAAATGTACATCTGTACAACCAAGGTAAGCATCACTACTAAATTAGCAAGGCTTGTAATAAACATCGAAACAAGAGATTTGTTTTCAAACTGTAAACTTACACCTATTAACTACACGTATACAATGCATATATTTATAAGAAGCAAAAAAGCTATCAGAATATTTAATCAATCATGCTTAAATGTTGAGCTATCAAGTTTAGTTTTCAGTGGCCCCTTTTCTCTTCAGCAATACCTATTTTTTTGCATCTACAGTGTGAAAGCAAAATAAATGCTCAACACTTTCAAATCCTTACAATTCTATATGCAAAATAAAAAAATACAAATCTCTACTCTTCCTGCCTTGTGAAACTGACTGTAAAGTTAATACAGGGTTCACTCCAACAGTGGACTTTACTGAGTGGAAGTACCACCATCATTTTAATCCCTCTACCTTGTACAACAATTAAATATATAAGTATATACAGCACTTTTATTTTTAATACATTGCTAGAGAAAACCTTAGGGCACCATTTTAAAACAACTGTATCCACAGCAAGTGATGAAAGCTAGTCTTTTGAAGTTTCCGTTGTTTTGTTATTCCCTACCTTAATTCGCTGGGCCCTTTTTATTTTTTGGATAGTGTGTTGTGAACCACCAAAATACAACTTAACTTTTCAACATGTTAAATAATGTTTATGCAGCTGATCAATTTTAATCTGGTATAAAAGACTTCACACAAAAGGGAAAAATAAGGATTAATTCTATATACAACTCTATAAACCTGTTGTGCTATGATGCTGGGTAGACCTACCAGATTGCAAGCCAGTGTATTAAAAGAATACTGTACTTTTTCCCTTTAAAAACTATTTCAGTGACTTTACAAGGTAAAAATTTACAAAATATGTGACAGCTATTTTGATACAATTACATCATATACAGGCATTCTGTGCTTTGCCAGCCATCCAATCTGATAGGTCTCTGGATCAGGGCTGGAGATATTTTTTTCTTTCTTTTTTTTTTTTTTTTAATAATTCACTCCCCAAAAATATACACAAGAATAAAAATTTTACAAATGGATGAACAAAGTCAATAAATAGATTTAAAAAAATCAGAACATTTATAGTTAAGTTGTATGTTTTGATCATTCACAATTCAATTTTTCTTCCATTTCTTTTTGTCTTTTACAGCATCCCATTTGGTGGTCCACCAATTGGCCCCAGATCAGCACTGTTCTTCAGGTAATACTTTTCCAACTTGGCCAGAATGTGTTTGCCGTAAGTGTATTTACGCAGAGTTGTGATGTGGGGTCGAATCTGTAAGAAGAAACCCATTATTTTTCCACTCTCCAAAATTTTAAAGTAGAAGGTTACTACACTTTAAAAATACTATATAAAAAAAATGTCAGAAGCCTGTATTTCAAAATTTTGTAAGTTTCTGGAAAGATGTAAAATCTATGATTTTGACTCACCAAACAATTGACATACCTGTCACAGGAAAAGGGAGGTAGCCCTTTTGTGAGAGTGCCCTGTTGGTGTCTAGGGGAAGCAGAGCTCCTGCAGGAATACCCTGGGCCCTGCCTAGGGCAACTATGGCAATAGCACTTTTGTCCACGCCTAGATATTCTTAAGTAGAAAACGTGTCTGTATGTTAGGAAGTGTGGGAATCTCTTTTGGGGGAACTGCAGAATATATTTATACCAGCAACCAGCAAATAAAAAGAGAAACCCTGTTTCTTCTGTTATATTAATACTTTTGAAACTTTTCTGTAGATTTACTTTTTTTACCTCAGTGCTCCGACATCGGAACATATTCTGCTTTATCAAGCTCCACTGCATTTAATGTTTCTACATGAAGCTCTAGATTAGAGAAGTAGTAAGTTTTGCCTCCAGAGGGAAAGGTATTCTAGCAGCAAAATTAGTATAGATAATGTTTTCTGAATGAATACAACTATATACAAATATACCTTGTGCATTATTATCTTCCGCTGAGCAGGTTCAGCCATATCAATCATCTTCTGAACAACATAGTTGGCATACTGGTCCTTCATCATGGTGTATAAGGCACTGTGAGGACCATCATTCTGGCAACAGACCTCATCAATAAGCAAAGCTCTTTCAGCACGAGAAGCATGAGTTACACATTTTTCTACCACATTGCTGAAAGACAAGACAAATTCACTCTATGACTTAAGATGTAACATTCTTTTAAGTAGCAATTTTAAATTTATCTGAACTGTTCAAGTGTCTTAATGCCACTAAAGAATACACGGTAAATGCATCAAGTTCTGATTTCCACATCTTTAATCTGTAATGACTGAGGAAGTTAAAGGATTATAAACTCCTACTCATGTAAAAAAGGTAATTTTCTGATACTTATTGTCTTGTAGGAGAGATTTTCCACTGGACCTCAGTTTGCAGATGTATTCTACTACATCTCTTTTGGTTGTGGGCCCTTTTAAGGCACAGAGAAAGGCAGATACAAGGCTTTCTGCTTTTTGAATAAGGGCACTTCTCAGGAGCATGCCTAGATCAGAGATAGTGTCAAGTATTTCTTTTTGTAAAGGAAGTCTCTGATCTTCTACATCTCAGAAGCTGCAAAGGCCATCAATGCTTAAAAGACAGCAAGGTGATTCTGGTCCTAAATTTGTGCTTCAGAAATTAAGCAAGTTCCAAGAGAGAGGATTTATGCAAAGAAAAATAAAATCCAGATAAACCTGACAGTTTGCATACAATAAATTTTTAAAACAAATGCCCCCATAACGTCACAGTGCATCTTTACTTAATGTTGATGACGAGGTTAGTCTTACTAAATCATCCAGGATTAATTCTGAGGTGTTTTCCTTTGCAAAAGGCACATAATCTATATTTCAGTGAAGAGC
>VZTO01009936.1:0-27892 GCA_013400615.1 Syrrhaptes paradoxus
TGCTCAGACCCTTGTATTTCAGGGGGTCAAAGAGGGTCACTACTCTAAACTTCAAGAGAGTGGACTTTGACCTCTTCAGGGACCAGTGGCTGAGTATTGTGGTACACAGCCCTGGAGGGAAGAGGGGCCCAAGAAAGCAGGTCAGTACTCAAGGGCCACCTCCTGCAAGCACAGGAGCAGTGCATCCCAAGAAAGAGGAAGGTGAGCAAGAATGCCAGGAGGCCTCCGTGGATGAACAAGGAGCTCCTGGNGGCCTCCGTGGATGAACAAGGAGCTCCTGGACTTAGTCCAGCAGAAAAATAAAATATATAGGGAGTAGAAGCAAGGCTGGGAGGTATACAAAGAGGCTGTCTGGGCAGCCAGGGATCAGGTTAGGAAAGCTAAAGCCCAGATAGAATTAAATCTAGCCAGGGACATAAAGGGAAACAAGAAGGCCTTCAATAAGTACACTGGCAACAAAAAGAAGACTAGGGAAGATGTGGGCCTTCTCTGAAAGGAAACTGGAGACTTAGCCATGAGGGATACAGAGAAGGCTGAGGGGCTCAATGACATCTTTGCCTCGGTCTTCACTGGCAAGGGCTCTGCCTGCACTGCCTAAGTTGCAGAAAGGGAAGGTAATAACTGGAAGAAGGAAGATCTTCCCACCATAAGTGAAGTTCAGGTTTGAGACCATATGAGGAACCTGAAGGTGCACAAGTCCATGGGACCTGATGAGATCCATCTACAGGTGCTGAGGGAACTGGCAGATGAAGTTGCCAAGCCATTAACCATCATATTTGAAAGGTCATGGCAGTACGCTGAAGTTCCCACTGACTGGAAAAGAGGAAACATAATGCCCATTTTCAAGAAGGGTGAAAATAAGACCTGGGGAACTACAGGCCAGTCAGTCTCACCCTTGTTCCTGGCAAGATCATGGAGCAAATCCTCCTGAAGTCTCTACTAAGGCACATGGAAAATGAAGGAGAGGCGATTGGTACCCAGCATGGCTTCACCAAGTGCAAACTGTGCCTGACAAACTTGGTGGCCTTTTATGGTGGAGTTACAGCATCAGTGGACAAAGGAAGAACAACTGACATGAACTACCTGAACTTCTGCAAAGCCTGTCCTGCACAACATCCTTGTGGCCAAATTGGAAAAATATGGATTTGATGGATGTGGATGGACCACCTGCTGGATAAGGAATTGGCGGGATGTTCGCACTGAGAGAATTGTGGGCCACGGCTCAATGTCCAAATGGAGACTGGTGATGAGTAGGGTTCCTCAGGGATTAGTGCTGGGACCAGTGCTATTTAACAACTTTGTCAGCAACATGGACAGTATGATTGAGTGCACCCTCAGCAAGTTTGCCGACAACACCAAGTTATGTGGTGTAGTCGACATTCTAGAGGGAAGGGATGCCATCCAGAGGTACCTTGACAGGTTTGAGAGGTGGGTCCATGCCAACTTTCTGAAGTTCAACAAACCCAAATGCAAGGTTCTGCACTTGGGTTGAGGCAATCCCAAGCACAACTATAGGCTGGGTGGAGAATGGCTTGAATGCAGCACTGAGGAGAAGGATTTGGGGGTGTTGGTAGATGAAAAACTCAACATGAGCCAGCAGTCTGTGCTTGTGGCACAGAAGGCCAATCGGATCCTGGGCTGCGTCAAGAGAAGTGTGGCCAGCAGGTTAAGGGAAGTTGTTCTGCCCTGCTCTGTTCTAGTGAGACCCTACCTGGGGTACTGCGTCCTGTTCTGGGCCCCCCAGTGCAAGAAGGGCATCGAGCTGTTGGAGCAGGTGCAAAGGAGGGCCATGAAGATGATCAGAGGGCTGGCGCACCTCCCCTATGAGGACAGGCTGAGAGATTTGGGGTTGTGCAACCTGGTGAAGAGAAGGCTCCCAGGGGACCTTATAGTGGCCTTCCAGTACCTGAAGGGGGCCTACAGGAGAGATGGGGAGGGAATTTTTACAAGGGCATGTAGCGACAGGACAAGGGACAATGGATTTAAAATGGAAGAGGGCAGATTTAGACTAGATATTAGAAATTTTTCACACTGAGGGTGGTGAGACACTGGAGCAGGTTGCGCAGCAAAGTTGTGGATGCCCCATCCCTGAAGGTGTTCAAGGCCAGGCTGGATGAGGCTTTGAGCAACCTGGTCTAGTGGGAGGTGTCCCTTCCCATAGCAGGGGGGTTGGAACTAGATGATCTCTAAGGTCCTTTCCAACCCTAACTGTTCTATGATTCTGCTTAAACTGGAGTTGTGCTGAGGTTGTATGGTTTTCTTGATAAACCTTTATGTTGTTCTGGCTGTGAGTTGGACTATACCAAAAACCGGGGCATTGTAGTATGCACTGAAATATTCAGAAAATCTTGGTTACGTAGATGCTTTAGCCTAACAATTTCAATGTAGTCGGCCAGTACAAAGTGGCCTAAAATTTCTAATATGGAAACATCTTTTTACTTTAATTTCAATAGGGGTATTTTTGTGTTCACCTCCTTGCTACAAACCCTTCTTAAGAAGAAGCAGAGTTACCTTGACAATTTTCTTATAAAGAGGGAATACCTATTTGAAGTTACTGTGGGATAAATTATGTCGTGTGCACAAAAGTCTGAATATGTAGAAAGTGCTAGGTAAATGTGAAAAAATACTTTTAAAACAGTTTTTTGCCTAGATCATTTTCCATGTTCTTTTGTAGAAGTTCCTTTGATACTATCTTTTAAATGACAAAGGACTTTAAAATGTTTGCATTTTGAAGGGTTCTTTTCTCCTCTGTTTTCATTTGTTCTCAGAGCATCAAGTATACTACAAAGCTACTGTGGTGAGTGATGCTTATTGAACTACAGGGAATGATACCAAAGACAAAATTTAATTCACCTTTTACTTGAACTTTGCAAAAAATTAATTAGAGAGCAACAGAGAAGCTTTTCAAATTATTTTAAAAATCAATTAAAAGCTGCCATGAGTGGCATTTACTTTTTTTCAGTCCACATTTTCCATAGCTTACTCTTAGTGCTCTTCTATTTTTCCCCCTGCAGCTTCAGTAACCATAGTGGTTCAATGGTCTTCACTTCTCTGTAAAGCTATTTAATCAGCAGGATAAAAGTCTGTCATCCTTGACCTTTCCTTGAATCTTGCATCATCTGTTCAACCCAGTTTAAGCCAGCAAATATTTATTTTAGAAAGTGCTAGCATCAACAGTCCAGCTTTCCCAAAAATATGGAAGGGAAACCTGAAAAATTAGATATTAGCAGGTTTAACTGAAATCCAAGTCATCTGCATCTATCAGATGTAAATGCATAAAAAAATATGGCCTCAAGCACAGAAGAACCAGTCACAGCACAGTCATATGACATTGTTAAAATAAAACTTTTATTTGTCCTGCAGTGTATGCAATATTTTGTGTTTCTACACCATATCTTGCATTGATCAAATGACATTTGATTGATATCATTGTCGTAAAGTGATATTTTAATGAGCAAAAAAAAAAGCTTAAAGTGAAGTGGAGTGGAGTGGAAAATTTGGTAAGAATTTCCGATTGTCATAGTCCAGAATGATTTATAAAATCTTAATTATATTTAAAATGAAGTAACTGTGTGTTTGTTTTTCTTAGACATCTAAAAAAAATAAGTAGGAATTTCTTGTGCTTTTCCCAGAAAGCCCCTAAATGTTTCGAGTTTCTTCTTTTCTGAATTGCTAAATAAAACCATTTGACAGACTGAGTATCTGTAATAGATAATACAGAACGGAGACCAGTCAAAATGCTTCGTAAATGCATTACTTGACTCCCTTTTTTCATCATAATTTACAAAACAAAAAGGAAATTTCTCAATTAATGAAGAAAACCAGTGATTACTTAGTGAAGAGCAATAAAAAGTAATTCTACAAACAAGATTAATATCTATAACTACGAAAAACTGTAAGAATATTATCCAAACCCTCCCATGAAAAATTATGAAATCTATGATTCAGGTTGTAGCTATAAAATAAAATTTCAAATTCTAGAGGTAACTTCCCATACATAGACTACTGTTTATGTACCTGCAGGGCTCAACATAATGTTTTGTGAGTGATGAAAGGAGGAAATACGCATTCTGATTTCCTGTGCTTTTGCAGTTTTCCTCCATCCTTTGTCAGGTATGATCAAAGAAAGAATATTTAGATAGGCAGGTATCCTTTCTAAATTATTCAATGTGTTCTAAATGTGCAAATTGATATAACCAACCTTTTTAGTGGAAAAATTGTTGATATTTCTGTCCCACCCCTGTCAACACCTATTTGTTATTTAGAATCTGTGCAGCTCTTCATCTGAATTCCAGCACTAAAATTCACTACTTTATGAGAATAATTCATTTTAGAGTGCTAGCCAGCTGAGTGATTTTTCATTATTTATTAACAATTCCTATTTTAAAAGGAAATATATATTCCTAAGTACTTCCGAAGATGTGCCAGAAAAAAATAGAACTATGTTATTCTAATGTTCCTTGGAAACATTAGTTTCTCCAGTTCAGTACTGATTGAAAATATGTATCTGAAGCTCCATAAAAGAATCTTAATAGCTCCCTTGGGAGGTTACACTAAGTGAAACATGGTGGGGCATGCATTTTTGCATTGATTTTAATACGCATAAATTGCACAGAGATGCCAGCTTTGCTACTTTAAGACGTGAAGAATAAGAATATTGAAAAGTACAATTCATTGTTAAGTACTTGTTAAAGTGGGCTAAATTATCTTTAAGTAACTGGCTGTCAGTAATGCAGTATGATTTAATGTGATTCCTTCAGAGCTATTCTTCTCTATGTGACGGAAGTTTCTCAGGAAGGTCAAGAGATTTTGACAGATGAATTATGGATTCAAACAGCTCTGACTTTTACATGACCACAGAAAATGAAGTAGCTTTTCATTTATAGCCATTTTAGTCTAATATACTTTTCTTTATTATGGTTCATCTAAAATTAGGCAATCAAGGTGCATATATACTCTACATTTTTCCTTGATTTGTCCAGCAAGGAATATATATTTTAAATTAGATGACATCACTGCTTGAAGGAAATATGAGATGGAGCTAGTATTACAGAACTACCAGAAAGCCTTATAAGAGCCATTACTAGTAAACAAATTGTGGACTGCAAGACAGGTTTTGAGATGGTGCATACTGACTTTTCACTTGCATTTAGAAATCCATCAAATCCTATCTATTGAAACATTTATTGTTTCATTGGTATTTAGTTTAGAGTAGATGCAGCTGGTTGTGTACACATTACTTGATGGCAATACATTACTGCTGTAAAAATTAGTCTGTAAAAGCTGGGTCTGGAAAGATTGCTGTGGTTTTTCTGTTGTTGTTTTGCAGTGGGTTTTTTGGGGTGATCTTTTTTTTTCCACTTGGATGCTACTGGTAAGAAGATACTTAGATTTTTATTTTGTTTGTCATTGTACCAGCCAGCTCAGATTAGAAAACTTCTCATTTAACTCTCTTCCTATGTTTGGCTATTTTCCAGAGTTTGTTAGATGTGATCCTGCTGTGGTTTGTCTTTTTAAAATGTTAGGACTAGATTTCCTCTGTTTTCTTTCCATGCATTTATCTAACATTGTTTAACATTGTCAGCTAGAAAATAGAGCAGGTCAAACTTTCTTTTGCATCATTGTCCTTGCTCTGGGATTCAGCTGATCAAAACTGCTGACCGGACACCCTAGAATTGTAAAATAGGCGTGACCTACCTGCGGAAAGTGGAAAAATGAAAATAAATATAGGCTTGTCCAAAGAGATTGTATTTTTTCCTAAATGGAAGAGCAGAAGGGTGTTAGAGATAGACTGGACTATCCCCACTGGAATTTTGCAGACAGACCTCTCTAAAATATATTTTTTTCTTTCTTAAAGGTGACGTATGCTGGCAGCAGAGTGCAACCATGGTAGCTTTCTACCTTGTACAAACTTGTCACAACATGTGAAAAGACAGTTTGTTGTTATTTTTTAACTAACTAATTTTTAAAGTAATTTAAACTCATTTTTTTTAACTTACAGGCATTACAGCGTTCTTGTGCTTTTGTTAGCTTTTGCAGTAGCAATCAGTGGGGATTATTCTGCCTATTCCAAAACTGACATGGATGGGAACTCAGGTTAAGTGAAAAGGGCAACAAAGGAGGCAGTTGTACAGTGGTCATTTCATGTTATGATTTAACAACTAAATATTCTTGTCTTTAGTATCATCTCAATAATAAAGCCCTTTTCTTTTTGTTTTGAAATCTAAACATTATTTTTTCTCTTAAGCATTCATGGCATCACGTGTGTGTATAGGTACATAGATGCAGATGTACCAGAAAATTTTCTGTTGAGATCCTTACCAGCTAACAATCTTTAGAGGTGGCACTGGGAGAGGGAGCATTTACTCTTAACCTACTTGCATTTCTCCCTCTTCAGGCCCCTCCCACACGTCCTGGTTTGTGCAAGACTTGTCTCACACATGCAAGTCTGAGATTTTTTCTTACTATTCAGTAACTTGTTTTTCCAGAAACTCAGCAGTTGTTACCTTTACAATATATTTAAGATGTGAGTTGGAGATGGTGATAATACTGAGTCTGAAATTCTTATACTTCCATAAGAGAAACAAATGTGCATGTGGGCAGCTTGATGTTAAGAATGTTGTAGGAGTCCTAACTGGAAGACTATTGTACATCCAGGCTTTAGTGATCCACATGAGCAGACACAGGTGTACACTGTTCTGTACTGTGCCATGTAGTACTACACACATTACTTGGCCTTTAGGACTGCACTGTGCTGCACCTGTCTCTTCGTGTGGGATAAGCTTAGCTGGCTAATCATAATGGAATACTCTGCAGGCTGCACCAACTTGGCACTGATGGTGATGCCAGTGGCATGTATTTGTCATCAAGTGAAGCAAAGGGTTTTCATACAAACATCATTTTGCTCAATAGTAAAAAGTTTAATAGAGTTGCTTAATTCTAAGAAAATTCTATAAAAACTCAACCACAATACCAGCAAACCTTACCACAGATAGTAAATCTGTGTAGCACACTATGTCCTTACCAGAGGTCCATCTAATGCTGTATCATCTCAGGGCTCCTGCAATCAGAAAAATGGTAAAATTTTTAAAATGGTAAAAAAGATACTGTCAGTATTTCTTGGAGATTAATAAAATCTTTCTTGAAAGTACCTTCTTGTTGGGATTCAGAAGGAATGAGAACCTGCTGGTGAAAAACAAAAGTCCCCCTAGAAAGTGGGTTTTCTCTTAAGTACCTCTCTCTTCCTTAAAAAATAGAAGTTATGTCAGGTGAATTTCCATTGAAGAGTACTGAGCAAAAGCAGCTATGTGAAAAAGTAGCAAAGCAAGGAAGAAAGGTTTTCATTAAAAAATAACTCAAACTTGGAAATTTTAAAGGTTCTCTCCTACTTCTTTCTCATCCTTTATTATACATTGGGGTACTTTGTTGAGCAAAATTTTCCAGATCTCTGGCCATAAACCTTCCTCATATTCCAATCTGTTCTATTTTCTTGTTGTTACAAGGTAACATTTTGCAATTTAATGGCAGCTGTGGGAATCAGGTAACCCCAAATTCTCAGGAGAGAACATAACATAGCTGCAGCTGGAAGAAAACTTAGGTGTTAGACTTTATTTCCATAGGGAGAAGTATTTTGATATATATCTGGAA
Organism: Syrrhaptes paradoxus; assembly: GCA_013400615.1. Lineage (NCBI taxonomy): Eukaryota > Metazoa > Chordata > Aves > Pterocliformes > Pteroclidae > Syrrhaptes > Syrrhaptes paradoxus. The sequence continues at coordinate 7,648 of VZTO01009936.1, forward strand.
GATACAATAGGATAAAACTTTACCTGGCATGTCTGGAAAGTTGTAATGCTAGCACATCAATGTATTTTCAGAGTAGCACATCCTGTTATCTCTCTGTTAGTGGCTTACTGCCCAACGCTTCAGTAGATAAGAAAGTTTAGTGGATAATTTTTCAATTTATTCTATTGATATTAAAAAAAATAAGAAATAACCCCTTCCTGATTTTCCTGTTAAAATTAGCTCCTTTAGAAAGGTTTTGAGGGTTGGATTTCTATTTTTTTAAGTATCTAAGTGGTAAAACATTTCAGTGTTAAGTGCTCAGGGGCCTGAGATCTAGTTTACAATAGGGAAAAAAAGTAAAAGATATTTATAATGACACAATCTAAATGCATGTATAAACATAAGAGTGTTCTTTTATATAAAATGGTAAGCATAATTTTTAAATGGCCTTAGGAAAAATTAATGATTTGGTCATGTAAAGAGAAATTCCTAAGACTGGATATGTAATGCAACGTTACAAACAGAGAAAAAGTACGTGTATCTGAAGTCTTCAGTGCATTCTAATTTCAAGGGCTTAAGCATTCAGGAATATGTTTATATTTAAGCACTGATTTTTTCTGACAGTTTTGTTTCGCCTTGTGGCTGTAGAGATGCAGTTATAGTATCTGAAATTGAACTAATTTAAAAGTGTCTACCTGATTTGTGTAGTCTTTATGAGGAAGAAAAAAAATTGATTGAATTATGAGCATAAATTGCAGTTTCTTTCAGATGTAGTCTAAATTCTGCAGTAATCCTAGACTCCTTTTGGATATGTGGGTCAAAGACAGTGCTAGGCATTTTTCAGTTGCAATTTCAAAATTTTTTGGAATCTGGTACGTATAGAGAGGAGCCATGGATGTCCCTGCAAAGGAACCTCTAAGCAGTTTATTTAAGATGATGAGGTAGCCTGTCTGACCTCAAGCACTACATAGAGTTAAGAATAGCTATATTTTCCAACTGAAGTCTAGCAAGTAGCTTATTCTCTGCCTGGTTTGCTTTCCTGTACAAATCTTAAAAACTACTATTAACTAATATACTTCTTGTATTTACCTAATCAGAAACTTTATAACATTGACCTTCATTAGCTAAAATTTTTGTTCAGGCAACAAAAGATAGGGATAATTAAACTACTTTTTCTCGCTTACTTTTTGGAATTAAAGAAAAATTGCAACCTGATACACCGACCTATAGATTTGTGTAATTTTTATGCAGGAGCTGTTAGCAAATCCTTAACGTTTTTTTTTATAGGAAATAGACATGAAATACATTCTAGTGGTTATCTGTATCTTTCCAGAGTTTAGACAAACTCTACACAGGCACTGCATGTTCTAGCCGAAGCAGTTTAGGTTAGCTAATTGTGCTATCAGGATTTCAGATCTTTATTTAAAAACTTTTAGTCACTGGTGCTACAAGGAAATTAAATCCTGGATCCAACAGGTGGTATGCAGTGAGCAAAAGGAAGTAAGCAGAACAGGGTCTTACTCACTACAGGCTATGTGGAAGGCTTATGGCAAAGTTAAAACCCTCTGGAAAAAATATGAGCAAAGACTTCACAGACCTCTGACTTTCCCTTTAGCAGAAGTCAGTAGAGCATTATCCTTGTTCTGCTTTTCTGCAGTGTAGCAGCCCTAGAGAGAGGAAGACTGTTTTGTTTTTGCTGTATGATTTTCACAATTCTTCCTTGTCTTTGTCTTGTCTGTCACTGTCTGTTGCTCTTTCACTTCCTCCTCTGTGGACTAAACCTCCTTCATTTGGGTACTTCTCTTCCAGAGTGGGCCAGGCCCCAGGCCATTGACTGCATGACATTTTCTTGACTGGGATATGGGGGATCAGATATGCTCCTGGACAATGAGTGACACAGCCCTTCTTACTGCTATTTTTGTATCTGGATTTGAAAATATCATGCAGGGTAATCCTTGCATCTGCTGACATTTCATTCCAATCTTCTGAGCCAGAGACTGTCATATTATTTTGGTTTCACTTTCAGTAAAGGATGGAAAGTCAGAGATGGAAAGTCATTTTTTTTTTTGCCGATGCCCACAACAGGGTACAGTGAACATCTTTTTACTGTTCACAGTTCATCTCCTTCATTTCTTACCCTAACTCTGGAGATGCTCTAAGATCTTTTTAGTTCTTTTGGTACTTCGGTGAGCTGCTTGAAAACTCACTAAATGACAATCTAGGTTCTGTCCTGGCACCCTTCTGCACATCATTATTAATCTTTCAGGCCATTTATTTCTAACATTATGAGAAGCAAAAAAGGTAATTTTTCTGAAAAGACTTCTTACAGGTTTTCTTGAGCAACAAAACAGTTAACATTTATAGATACTTTCATAGAAACATTGTATTTATTTAATTCAGCTCTATGTTCAATGCCTATAAATGTCTTGTCAGTATTCTTACAGGGTTTCTTTAAATTCAGATAAGATCTCTTCGTTGCTCTAGATGCACATCAATGCTTGACTTTTCTTTTTCAAAGACCCATCCCCTAGAAAGTTAAATATGTTTGTATTAAGTGTATTGATTTCAAAACAATATTTCAGGACTTATCTTCTTCACTTTATCTCTAGTGTTCGTAATTTCCACATCAGAAACTGAGAACTTGATACTTTTCAAAAGAGGTATTCACCAAAAGAACTAGAGCTAAAGAAGGCATTAGCTCCAAAACAATTAGCACAACAGACTGATGGGAAGTGCTGAGACTGCATATCAGCTTTACCAGAAATTTATTCGCTGTTAGTTTGTATGCTCTTCCTTGATTTGGGCAGTAAAGTCTTTCTTCATGTTTTCAGCTCTGGGAAGTCAGAAAAGCTGGTTCATACATCCTTAATCCTTCTATTGCTGGAAAAAATGAAATAGGCTTACCTCAACGTAATGAATTGTTAATCATTTTTCCTGTAGTTGCTAGCGGTGAGTCTTTGTTTACAATTGAATTATCTACAGGTAATAGTACTGTATGTCAGATGTGATGAGGATGTAAGGTCTTGTGATCACCTGTCGCCTATTTTCATGGTTCTGGACAAAGACATAATGCAAAAATAATATACAGAAAATAGATTTTTTAAAAATTGAGTCCAGTAACTCTGTGTGAAAAATATCTGTCTTTATTCTTGTGCATAACAATGTCTTCTTTTTATCTGTAATAAAATACTAACAAGCACTCTGGGCCTCACTCAGTGAGCTGCTAAATCTTATGGAATGATGAGAGGGAAGGGGAGAGTCAGGTCCATTAAAAATGAATAAAAATTTTGCTTCTGTTACAAAGAATTAAGTGCATCTAAGCATTTGAGAAAATGTTGACAGTAATTTTATTTTGAAAAGTCAGTAGGGCAATATAGCTGTTGTTGACAGCAGGAAGTGAAACTCTCAAGAATGTTGTCCTGGGTTAAGTAGAGACAGAGTTAACTTCATACTAGCTAGCAAGAGGCTGTGTTTTGGATTTGTGCTCAGAAGAAAGCTGATAAAAAGTGGTGTTTGCAATTGTTGCCAGGATCTCAAGGTCTTTCAGCTTCCCTGCTCCCTGCAGACAGGGGAGGGGGGGCTGGGAGGGAACACAGCCTCGGATACACAGCCTAGGATTTGATCTTAGGTTCAGATTGAAACTTAGACTAGCCAATAATCTATTCCATAACATACATGTCATGCCCAGTATACAGGTGAGGACCCTCCGGTCCTCCCCCCACACCCTGGTCAGCTCTCAGTCTGGGACACTCAGACTGTTATCTCCGTTCTGTGAGTTTCAGGACTCTCCCTCCTCCGGGATCATTAGTCGGGAACAGGCGGAGCCTTTGGTCATTGGGTGGGGGGGCAGTATCACTGTGTGTCACTCATTTGTATATTTGCATATAGTATTATTTTCAATATTATTGTAGTTTAGTTATTAAATTGTCCTTATCTCAACCCACGAGTCCTTTTTCCTTTTACCCCTTTAATTTTCTCCCCTATCCTTGGGGGTGGGGGGGCAGGAGGGTGGGAATTGTGTGAGCGGGTGTGTGGTTTGGTCCCCAGCCAAGGGCTAACCCATCACAAATGTACACAGCACTCAAAAGGCTTAAAAGGTGGGCTTACAAAGGAATAACTCTTTCCCTGAAGTTTTGTTTCAGTTGATGATAGTCACTCTGTAAAGAATAGTTTCATTTCCAGAGCTCAGGCTACTGTTTTAACTGGTCAAAAAAACCCCAGATCAAACAAGAAATATCTCCAAAACTTCTTGTCTCTAGACTGTGCAGATAGTGGCTATACTAAATATAAAGGTTCATAAGTCTGTTTTTACCAAGTTACTGGAAGGGTCAGAAGTAAGGAAAGGTCAAATCTGGTACCACTGAATTCAATATGGCCAGGATTTTGCCACCGGTATGGTCTAATCTAACAAGTATTTTGGAAAGTTTCAAACATAAAATCAGGACATGATTGTTGACTTTATTAGTTAGTTGTTTTCCTAGCAGAGTTGTTTTTCCACCACAGAGAGAGAGTGGTCCAACCACTACATTTCAAAGATCTAATATATTACAACAGAAAAATAATCTGACCCCAAAGATATAAAAGTAAATAACTTCAAAAGAGTGGAACTGCTCTAAAACGCATCTTAAATCAGGATTGAATAGTCAGTTCTAGTAGATTTTGTATATTTTTATGGATATGGCTAGATTTCACATTCTATACACAATTCACCTGCTCTGGCTCCATAGTTGCCAGTTAGCCGTCATGGGACTTTTTCTAAGTTCATGTAATATGGTAAAAGATGGTACCCTAATGCTGCTTTCTTTCAGTGTCTCAGTTTTGGTTCCATTTCCTTGTTGTTTTGGTTTGAAAACAAGTCAGTTTAATGTGAATGGGAAACCTGTTGCTTTCTGTGTATTGAAACCATTCAAGTGTAATTGAAAGGAAAATAACTCAGTTAATTTCTGCGCTGCTTCTATTTTATATTCTGAAGTGTATCTACATTAGTTATGCTGCAGTGAAATCTAAAAACAAGTGGACCAGAAGAAAACTAGTCAATGCAGAAAGCAATAGCAGTTTTGCTAGTGCAGCCAAAGTAGTCCATACTGCACTCCAAACAAAGATAACAGTCGGAGGGAAGGTACTGTATAGACATACCCTGTGTTAAATTAAACATATTGTGGAATTTGGAAAAGTAAGAATGACAAATTTTGAGATAAAGTTATTAGTGAGTTCATGTATAGGAAGATGAAATAGAAACACGAAAAAAATAAGATTTGAAGCATGAAGCAGAGCTAGAAGAGTCTAGTCCCTGACATTTGGAAAGACCTGTAATAACTGGCTACTTATTGAAATATTTGGGAAAAGCAGCTGGCTATAACAGGAACAACAAATCACTTTAAGGAGCTTTGCTTTCAAATGGTATTCAGGTAAGTTAAAAACCATATTCACTTAGGACCTATGTTAATCAGAAAAAAATGGTTGCAAATTTCATGGCCAGGTGTGCTTGTTTTGTCTGGGATAGAGTTAATTTTGTTCAAGCCTTGGTCATAGGCTTGCCAAGGTGGTGAAGAGGGCTTGTGATGGGTTAGCCCTTGGCTGGCAGCCAAACCACACACACCTGCTCACACAATTCCCGCCCCCATCCGAGCACAGGGGAGAGAGTTAAAGGGGTAGTACGTAAAGGTTCTGACTGGGCAGGACCAGCCCGATTGGCAGATCCTCTAGTGTTGACTAGCCAAGTGGCTTTTGCTAAATGTGCATCCCAGTTTTTGGGGTAAAGGGAAAAAAAGGACTCATGGGTTGAGATAAGGACAAGTTAAAAACTAAACTACGATAATACTGAAAATAATAGTATATACAAATATATAAATGAGTGATACACAGTGATACTGCCCCCCCTCCCCAATGACCAAAGGCTCAGTCTGTTCCCAGCTAATGATCTTGGAAGAGGGAGAGTCTGAGTGATACACAGTGATATTTCCCCCCCCCACCCAATGACCAAAGGCTCAGCCTGTTCCCGGATAATGATCCCGGAACAGGTAGAGTCGACCCCAGAGCAGGGAGGGGTCCTGAAACCTCCTGGAGCCAGAGGGGGGAGGTTCCTGAAACACCACACTCACAGACTGCAGATAACAGTCCGAGCGTCCCAGACGGAGAGTCGACCAAGGGGCAGGGTTGGGGCAGGGGGGGAAAAGCCTTGGGAGAGAGACCACCTGGAGCCAGAAGAGATTTGAAACCGAAAGGTGCCGGAACCAAAAGGCGAAGGGCCGATCCTCCAGAAGGGTCCTCACCTATATACTGGGCATGACATATATGTTGTGGAATAGGTTATTAGTCACTCTGGTTCTCAGTCTAGTAACCGAAGAACAAATCCTGGGCTAGTAGCTGGGGCTGTGCCCTCCCAGCTCCCCCCACCCTGTCTGCAAAGAGCGAAGAGGCTGAAGGACCTTGAAGTATCCTAGCAACAATTATAAACAAAGCCTTTCTTATCAACTTTTCTAAGCACAAATCCAAAACACAGCTTCTTGCTAGCTATTATGAAGAAAGTTAACTCTGTCTCTGCTTAACCCAGGACAGGGCTTTAAACTAAATTTGCTGTGGGAGGGGATCCTCAGTCGATCCCACTGCTACTGTTTTGATGGCAGTGACAGCAATAAATGCCCAGAGTCTGAAGAAGGATCCCAAGTCAGCAGGAGAGCATCTGAAGAGCAGCACAAAGGAATTCCAACTAGCAAGTCACCTTCATCAGGAGCCCAACTTAGGTGCCTCTATGCAAATGCATGTAGCATGGGGAAGAAACAAGAGATGTGCACACACCTATGGTCTTATTGGCATCTCAGAGATGTGGTGGGATGTATCCTATGAATGGAGTGTTGAAATGGAAGGATACAGGCTCTTCAGGAAGGAGAGGCAGGGGATATGAGGAGGGGGCATCATCCTACATGTCAGCAACCAGCTGGAGTGCATTGAGCTCTGCCTGGGGATGGATGAGGAGCTGACTGAGAGCTTGTGGGTCAAGATTAAAGGGAGAGCAGGGACTGGTACTGGGGATCTGGTACAGGTCACGCAACCAGGAAGACTGAGCAGATAAGGCCCTCTGTAGGCAGGAGCAGCCTCATGTTCACAAGCCCTGGTCCTCATGGGGCACTTCAACTACCCCAATATCTTCTGGAGGGACAACACTGCAGGGCATAAGCAAAACAGGAGGTTCTTAGACTGTGTGGATGGTAACTTCCTTCTCCAAGTGATAGAGGAACCAATGAGGAGAGGTGCTATGCTGGACCTTGTTCTCACCAACAAAGAAGGGGTGATGGGGAACATGAAGCCCAAGGGCAGCCTGGGCTGCAGTAATCATTAAATGGTTGAGTCCAAGGTCCTCAGGGCAGTGAGGAGGCTGCGTAGCAAACTGACTGCCCTGGACTTCAGGAGAGCAGACTTTGACCTCTTCAGAGATCTGCTTGTTGGAGTACATGGGATAAAGCCCTGGAGGGAAGGGTTGCCCAAGAAAGCTTGTTAATATTCAAGGGTCACCTCCTTCAAGCTCAGGAAGTCAGGCAAAAATGCCAGGAGGCCTTAACGAATCAACAAGGAATTCCTGGGTAAACTTAAACTCAAAAAAGAAGTCTGCAGAGGGTGGAAGCAAGGACGGGTAGCCTGGGAGGAATACAGAGAAATTGTCTGAGCAGCTAGGGATCAGGTCAGGAAAGCTAAAGCCCTGATGGGATTAAATCTGGCCAGGGATATCAGGGGCAACACAAAGAGCTTCTATAGGTATGTTGGTGATAAAAGGCCCTCTCTGGAAGAAAATGGGAGACCTGGTTACCCTGGGATATGGTGAAGGCTGAGGTACTCAATGACTTTTTTGCTTCAGTCTTCACCAGCAAGTGCTCAAGCCTCACTGCCCAAGCTGCAGAAGGCAAAGGCAGGGACTGGGAGAATGGAGAACTGCCCATGGTAGGAGATCAGGTTCAAGACCATGTAAGGAACCTGAAGGTTCACAAGTCCATGGTACCCAAGGAGCTGCATCCATGACTCCTGAAGGAACTTGAGTATAAAGTTGCTATGCCGCTATCCATCATATTACAGAAGTCTTGGCAGTCCATGGAAGTTCCTGCTGACTGGAAAAGGGGAAACACAGCCCCTATTATTAAAAAGTGAAAACAGAAAGGCCTGGAGAATTACCAGTCTGTCAGTCTCAACTCTCTGCCTGGCAAGATCACAGAGCAAATCCTCCTGGAATCTATGCTAAGGTACATGGAAAATAAAGAGGTGATTGGTGACAGCCAGCATGGCTTCACTAGGTGCAAATCATGCCTGACATTTGGTGGCCTTCTACAACGGCGTTATAGCAGTGGTGGATAACAGAAGAGTGAGTGTTGTAATCTACCTGGACTTGTGCAAAATATTTCACATTGTCCTGCACAGCATCTGTTTCTCTAAATTGGAGAGACATGGATTTGATCGCTGGACCACTTGGTGGATAAAGAATTGGCTGGATGGTCACACTCAAAATGTTTTGGTCAACAGCTCAATGTCCAAGTGGAGTCCAGTGATGAGTCACATTCCGCAGAGGTCAGTATTGGGACCGGTGGTGTTTAACATCTTTGTTGGAGGCATGGATAATGGGATTGAGTGCACCCACAACAAGTTTGCCAATGACACCAAACTGTGTGGTGCAGGAATGGATGCTATCCAGAGGAACTCTGACAGGCTTGAGAGGTGGCCCCATATGAACATTATGAAGTTCAGCAAGGCCAAGTGCAAGGTCCTGCACATGGGTTGAGAAAATCCTAAGCACAAAGACACACTGGGAAGAGAATGGATTGAGAGCAGCTCTGAAGAGAAAGACTTGGAGTGTTGGTTGATGAGAAGCTCAACATGAGCCAGCAATATGCACTTCCATCCCAGAAAGCCAACCGTATCCTGGGCTCCATCAAAAGAATCACAACCAGCAGGCTGAGGGAGGTGATTCTGCCCCACTGCTCTGCTCTCATGAGACCCCACTCAAGTACTGCATTCAACTGTGAGGTCCCTAACCTCAGAGGGACATTGGCCTGTTAGAGTGGGTCCAGAGGATGGCCACGAAGATCAGAGGGTTGGAGCACCTACCATATGAGGACAAGTTGAGAGAGTTGGGGTTGCTCAGCCTGGAGAAGAGCAGGGTCTTCTGGTACTTAAACGGGGCCTACAGGAAAGACGGAGAGGCACTCTTTATCAGGAGGTGTAGTGATAGGACGAGGGGTAATGGTTTTAAGCTAAAAGAGAGTGGATGTAGATTAGATATTAGGAAGGAAATTTTTACTGTGACGATGGTGAAACAGTAGAACAGGTTGCCCAGAGAAGCTGTGGATGCTCCCTCCCTGGAGGTGTTCAAGGCCAGGTTGGATGAGTCTCTGAGCAACCTGACATTGTGGAAGACATACCTGTGCATGGCAGGGGGGTTGGAACTAGATGATGTTTAAGGTTCCTTCCAGTGAAATAATTTTGTGATTCTATGATTCTATGTTTTGATGTTCTTATTTGTTTTATTGATCAGACTACGAGTAGACAGAGCAATGTCAGTTATCCTGCAGGTACTTTTATTATTGCTTTTGTCTCTGCCTTGTCAAGGAGGGGAAGAAAAAAAGCACAAAAATAAAGTTACATACATCTTTTTCTAATGTAATGATGAACAACAGTGCACCACTGCAACATTGTTGGCAGGGGACAACAACACTAAATAATGAAATGTAGAGTGACATGAATAAGCAAAAGTGAAAACAAAGGAGCACGTAACAAAGATATGGGGAATGAGCCCATAAATTAAAAATTAAGTTCCTTCTTCAGTTTCTGTAAAGTGAGATCCCTATGGTGAATATCTGGCATGACATCATTAACTTTTGCTATTCTCTTTTAATAAAACTCTAAGAAGGGAAAAATTTACTCATATACATTTTGGGGATTGACTCCAAGCCCTTGCATTTATTAATTTATTTATTTTCCAAATCAGAACTTTCATAATAGTCTTTAATAGGTAGCATAACCTCAGCAGGGAATCCTGGCTGTGCAGTTCATTTTCTTTTTGTAGCATTATTAAGCAGTGCATTTAAGAACAGGACAGCTTCTTGTCATTTCTGTAGTCTTTAGGATTCTTGCTGCTGTTAGGTGTAAGACAGTAGAAAGGCTGCCTGCATTCGCTGAAAGGAAAAAAAAAGCCAATAGCACCTTCATGCTCTGCGTCTTCATATTTGTTTAGAATTTGCTCAGTTATTCCTTTCAACAGGAACCTGAATTTCAGAACTATTTATACAGATATTTTCAGTGACTGATTGAAAAGATATGAATTCTGAAATTTACCATTTGCTTTATTTGCAGATCTGCTTCACTTCAAATAATTTCACAGAGATGTCTTTTCCTCCTGCTCCCATACCCCAGTTCCTCTGTGAGATATTGTGTATGCTTGCAGAGGTAAACATTTCACATTCTGTCATCAAAGCTCTCTGCTCCCATATTAGTATAGGAGACACATGGCAGGACCTTGTTAAGATGATTATCCGAGATGTACAGAATTTGCTTCTGTGTGTGAGATAAACTAACAAAAGGGGAATTTTACGGAATGTAGTTGCACAGCTCTTTGTATCTCGTCTGAGAGACCTACAACACAGAAATTATAATCCTTTGAAGACAAAACAATTTCCTCTCACCTATGTGAAGGGCTCCTCAGCTGTAGAAGCAATGATACTTCCCAGCATAAAAAACTCTGTTAATTGTGGAGAACACAAGAATTTGAGATGGAGCAGGATAAAGCTAAAAGAATAACTTATTTTTATTTTCTAAGTAAATCAGAGGAAGGATTATTCTGTCTGTCTAATTTCTGTTTTGCCTGGTACAACCATTCGGGCTATATCATCGGCTCTGTATTCAAACATTTTACCTCTTGCTCATTCTATATGAATTTAACTAATTACTTGCTCTAATGATTGAGATAGCAATATTCTCAGATTCCCTTTGGTATGTGCCTTATATGACCTATGGGACTCCCAGAAGTAACTGTTTGGGTTCTCATACATGTGGAATAATTACAAAGAATTTCAGTACCACTAATCCATGTCTTTATGGAGTCCTGATGTTAGCAGAATATCCATCATTTGTTTAGGGCTGTGTTAAACAGTATTTGGGAAGAGTCTTAAAGTGAACCCCTCTGGATACTACTTTCCACTGTTAGCTTCTTATTTAAAAGCACTTATATGGGAGATTTTTAGCTGCATGATTGTTCAAATTAATTCATGTCTTTGGACACACCGCCTGGGACTTGGTTCTGCAGAATCATGTTTCCTGAAATGCTTCAAACTTCTTGTCTTGTTCTTGGGGTTTGCTTTCATTATACCTTCATTCTTCATTCAGTAAAATGTAAGCAATAGTTTTCTCTGCCTTCTACAAGCAAGTTAAAGAGAAAGCTTGTTGTAACAAAAAAAAAAAAAAGAAAAACCTAATTATAGAGTTAATAAAGCAGATATTTATTTTTCCATACACATCTTTTCACTACATTTCTAAAATATGTACATGGAAGAGTTGTGATTGCGCCTCGATAGTTATGAAAATCAGAATAATTCTGTATCTTATTCCTCTCATGAAATGTAGAATCTGTGGTACTATATATGAATGTTCCAGCTGGTACTGGGCTGTTGTCACGAAAAGTCACAACTGGCCCTGCCAACTGAGGAGAGAGTGTAGGAGACTGTTATGGGTTTTCTGGCAGCGAGGAAGGGGTTAAGGTGTTGGCTCAGGGTCCCACTCAGGAGGGTCCCGCTCAGGATGGACCCACCCCAAGCCAGGCCCCCCAAGGCAGGATTAGCCAATTGCGCCTCTGCGAATATCATATTGGGGAAGGACTCACTCCCCCCCAACCCCCCCCCCTTCCAGCGCGGTTGGGAGGCGCCACGCGCCACGGCTGTGGGAGCGGCGCGGCTCTGGGAGCGGTGTGGCTCCGGGAGTCTGCTGGGTTTCTGCGAACAAGATGCTGTAGCCCAGCCCGCACCATGGCGCATCCGGGAGTCCTTCTTCCCGGGAGATGATGAAGACCTCCGATGGTGGAGAAGAGGAGTGGGACTTGAGAGATAATGGAACTGCACAGCACTCCGGTCAGCGGGAGAGAGAGAGAGTGAGCTTCTCCGCCATTTTCCCTCACCACGTGGTGAAGAAAAGCAGCCGTGGAGGACCCCATGCTGGAACTAGAAGCCCCACGCTGGAGTTGGGGGAGTTGCCGGGGGACTGAATCCCCGCTGGAAGAATGCCACGTGGCAGGTTGGGAGAGACAGTGATGAGAAAAGGAGTGGCTCGGACTGACCGCAATCTCCCCCCACTTCCCCCCATGTGCCACCAGGGGAGGAAGAGGTATGGAACAAAGCCTTTGGGCCTTGGGACGAAGGGAGGGGTGGAGGAGAAGTGCTTTTGTGTAAAATGCAGTTTCTCTCTTTCAACACCCTGCTTCTTGTTGTAAATAGTTAATAAATTCAGCTGTTCTACTGTTCTCCACGAGTCATGTCGGTCTCTTGCCCGTGACCCTAAGTGGTAAGTGAAACCCTCCCAGTTCCCTGCCTCAGCCCACCAGGTTTTTAGGAAATGGTACCTGTGGTTTCATGGACCACCACAACAGAGACAAAGTATAGAATTACAAGAGTAAATATTTTATCATTCACATGAGGTGTCCCATTCATGTTGAGGCACTGTTACGGTTTTGAATCCTGGGTAGCAAGCCAACACCACAAAGCTGCTTGCTCACCCTCTCCTCCCTCTGGGGGACAGGGGAGAAAAGTGAAGGGGTAAAGGGAAAAGAGAATTGTGGGTTGAGATGAGAACAATTTAATAACTAAACTACAATAATATTGGAAATAATAATTATTATAATAATGATAATAGTAATGTACACAAATATACTAGTATATAAATGAGTGATACACAATGTAGAAATGAGTAACATATAGTGAACTACTCACCCGCCGATGACCCAAGGCTCAGCTCATTCCTAGATAACTATCCCAGAGCAGGGAAAGTCTTGAAACTGCAACCCTGGAAAAGAAGTAAGAGCCTGAGTGTCCAACAGAACAAGAGCCAACTGAGAGAGCGAGGCATCCCAGAGGGAAGGTCGACCCAGAGAGAGAGAAGTAACCCAGAAAGAGACAGAACATCTGGACAGATTCTCATCAAAATGCTGGGCATAATGTGCATGATATGGAATGTATCACTGGACAATTTGGGTCTCAGTCCTAAACCTAAGGCTGAATCCTAGGCTAGAAACTGGGGCCATGTTCCCTCCAAGCTTCTCCTGCAATTGCACACACTGGCAAAGTAGAGAAGCTGAAAAGTCCTTTGCTGTCAGCAACTATAAATGTCAGTATGTTATCAGCCTTCTTCTCATCACAAATCCAAAACACAGCCTCACACTAGCTACTGGGAAGAAAGTTAACTGCATCCCAGTCAAAACCAGGACAGGCACCTCAAATGTGGTTTTACACTGGGTTCTTTTACCCTTCAAACATTCAATGACAGCATGTTTTGACTTATAACAAACACCCACATTACTAATTGTCACAGAAGGAATCAGCGTTAGTTGTGCACTTCACTCACCCGAGAAAAGCAGCAATATATTTGTTTATATAAAATGGTGGATTAACAAAGTTCTAAGGTTACTGAGAGAAGGATTTAACAGAATTCGATGGCTAGGTTCACTTGATTATTTACTGCATAGAGGACGGGGTCAGACAAAATTGTCAGGGAGACCCTCCCATTGAGTCACAAGGTTCAGAAAGGACCCCCTTGCTCTCTAAACTCCTCCTCAGAGAGGAGCCTAGGTGCGGCTGGATGCAATCCTAGTCCCAGACTTGGTCAATGGTTTATGTCTAAAGGATTATATATATGCATAATAAATCCTTTACATCACCTAGCTGAGATTTCATAGTTTAGCATGCTACTAGTAGCTTACTGCGAATCTGTTGTGGCAAGGAATCTCTCAGCTTCGAGAAGTAACCTTTAGAGGTGTTTCTACTCAAGGGGAGATCCTGGAGTGCAGCCTGCTGCCATGCAGGAGAGCTAAGCAGGCCCAGGGCTGTCCACTATTTATGGAGTGAGATGATTGACTTATAGTCATATTTGCACACTAGCCATATTCTGGTTAGTGAAAGATCAGCTAGCCTTCCACTGTTTGAGCAAGATGTGCAAGATAACACTTGGCTGTTGTGTTGTTATCTGTCTCTCCCCAGTCTACTCAGAGCCAGATGCAGCCATCACGACTAGATGCATCATTATGGCCACCACTGGTGGTTGTTGCTTGAACCGGGTTCTGTGAGATAAAGGTCAGGCTTGGGGGAGCACACGGTCACATTGATTACTAACCATAATAAGACTTTGCAAAACAACTTCATTTTTGCAACATTCTTGCAGCTTGTCTATTGATCCAGATGTCCCTAGTCTCAGTCTTGCTGTATTGACTTAGCTATGATGCCAGGCAACACTGGTAGGGCTTCAAAGGTGTATTAGAGGGGCTAGGATGCTGGCACTGTCTCAGTTGTCCAGGGCTAGCTTTTGTCCTTCATGGGCAGCTCTAAGTTTCCTGTAAGCAAAGTCCTTACTTCCAGGGACAAGCTGTCTTTTAGTTTGTTTTATTTGAGCATAAACAATACCAAAGTCTCCAGTAAAATTCCACTGACTCATTACATTACAGTATTTACTGTGAACTAGTATGTACGTTACCAAAGTTAACATATATTCATACTGTAAAGAGTGATTGATATAGCAGTTAGGGAAGGGAACTTTCATATGACACTGTAGAAGACACAGCTCTAATGAAAAATCAGAATTGTACCTAGATAGATTGACATATTTTTGCTTGAGATTGTCCTCACTTGTCTGCTACTGCTGCTGTATTTGTACTTGTAAAATATTTTTCTGCATCCTTAAAAATCCCTCTTAAAGTCTTCAGTTCTCATTTCTGTTTGGCTTTGCAACAACATTAGAGTGATTTACACTGATATTTAATTTATGTGATTGTAAAATTCAAGTACAAATGTGATGGATACATCTCACAGAAAACATATCATGAGGTGATTTATCCAAGTAGAAACAGAAAATCTGTTAGAGTACAGGATAAAGTTTGCATCAGCTGACACAAAAGTCTTTTTTTCACAACAGTTTCAAGTCTCTTGAAAAACAGGAGAATGAGGAAGGAAGAGGATTTTCAGAAAACAGTAAAGATGTCAAAAAGCTTGATCATATGAAAAGAAGTTAGAGTCTAAGAAGGAAAAAAAATTGCATAAGAAAATATTAACAGATCTTAGGGTAAGAGGTTTTATTTCGTTTTATTATCCCTCACTGATTTTCAACTGTCTCCATTGTCAAATGCATATGTTAATCACCTCTCTATTTTAATATCCTTTATAGCTGCTTCCATTATCACCCTCATATCTTAAAACTTGTTTCGTACCCTTTTGATCTACTAATTGGTGTTTTACTTTCTGGTCCCATTTGTGTTTCCACTTTATACCACTTGACTCTATTGTCTCCTAATATGCATCTTTTTTATTTCTCATTCTCATTCTTTGTTTAATTTTTGAATTTATATTGTCTCTCCCATTGTTCTTATTTTTGGTTCAGCTTTATTTTTTTTTCTTATTTTCCTCTTTCTTTCTCTTCCTTCCCTGAAAATAACCCATGACCACAAGTGCCTCTTTAATTTCTTTTTCTGTTTGTAGTGTGTGTTTTTTAACCTTCTTTTCCTTTTTTCTCTTTTTCTTTTTTTTTTCTTTTGTAGCGGCACATGTACACATCACTTACTGTTTTTCATGATTATAACTCAGTCAGCTCCAAAGGCTTGTGTTACTCTGGCAAAAAACAAACAAACAAAACAAAACCAAAAAACCAAAACAGAATAAGAGTTATAGGAAATCAAGTGCACTTTATGGATGAGGATCTTCAGTAACTGAGTTGATGCATAGCTACTAGATGAAGGCAAGGAATACAAAGTCCCTGAGATAGGGCTAAGTGGAATTACAGAGTTGGGTAAATTGTATTTAAAGACTTAGCTAACGACTAAAACCTAAAACACATGGAAAGCTATCCTTGTGAGCTACCTGAAATTATTAATATCATGTTTGAATGCTAAGTCTACACACATGATACTTGCCAAGTGAGGTAATGTATTGAACAGCATCCTTATGAACACTGTCCTGGATGGCCATCTGTAGCAGAAGATAGATCCATCTAAACACATGTTTTTTTAAGTGTGGATTGTCTTTGAAAGCTCTTTTTAAAGACAGCATAAAAGAAAATATGGAGAGCAGTTGTACTTTGAAAGCAATATGGTCCTTTCTTTCTGAAAATACTCAAGACAGTAAAAACACTTTAAAAACACAAAGGAAAGGGTTAGAAATACTTTCAGTCTGATAGTCACATTCCCACCATTGTTATGGAGCAAGGTATCGGGTTCACTGAACGCAGAACCTAACAGTGGTGTGTAAAGACATTGCAGTAAATGTGCTTGAGGCAGTCCCAGGATCATTCTGTAGACTTTTATTTAATGTCTTCTGAGAAATTTTTTTAGATATCTTTGTTGAATATAGATTATTATAACCATGTGTATGCATAGGAAACATTCTGATATGACCTGAGACAACTAAGGGATGAACAGTAAAGGGCTCATGATACTGATCACAAAATGATTAGGTAGCTGGTTTTCTGCTGCAACCATGTAACATTTACAGATACTTCTAGATAACCAGATTCCAGTGAGAGCGTGTCTTTTAAGGTTGTTTCATCTGCACAGCCTTTATATATAAAGGCCTAAATTCTGCAACCTGATGAATATAAAAGATACTTTCTTTCATGTAATTAGGATAAAGGCCATTAAAGTGTTATTTGGCAAGACCAGAAGGTGTGATAGCAAGTGCTTAAACTGCTGTGTCCTTACAATACATCAAATGGAAAATATTTATGTGATGTACAGCTTTTCTAGACTTCAAGTATTTTTGTAACAGTGAAACTATCCATTTAGGTGTGTTGTCAATAATTTGAGAGGACACAAAACAATGTTATGTTTGAATGTATGAAGCAGTGAGTTTAAATTCATTGGCTAACATAAAGGAAATAAAGAAATAAAGAAATAAAAGAAAGATGCAAGGTAGTTATGATTTTAAAGGATGAGGAAATAGCTACAGTTGAAAAGCAGTACATTGAACATGTATCAGGTCCAGATGGAGGTAATCTCAAGAGAATCACAGTGTGAATAACAGATAATTCATAACACATAAGTTTTCAAGCTGAAAAGGCCCTTTTAAGTTTACTTAAAATTGTTAAATACTTTACAGCATTTGGAGAACATTCATTCTCTACATCTCTGGGTAACTTGTCTTAAGAGAGACTTCAAAATGGTTAGGATATTTGCTTGGTCAGAGGTCTTCATAAACACTGTTTTGCCAGCTTCCCATATCTGGCTACAGTTATTTTAAGTATTATTTCTGGTACAACCACCACAGGTTACAAAACAGAGCATTTGCCCAAAGAGTTTGCCCTTCAGACAACTTACCAGTGTCATTACCTGTATAATACTTTTTAGGTTCAAAGGAAGGACAGATGGTTCAGTGCAGGCTACCATCATGATACGTGTGAATTCATGTTTTAACACAGCTATGTCAGGCAGCAGCACACTTCTGCACCAGGAAATAAAGAGATCTAGAGTCTAATTAACAGCTTTTGAAGTCTTTCACAATTGTGTGTGTGTGTGTGAGTGCAGTATAGGCCAGTCCCAATTGTTTCACTTTCTGATCTTTAAAATAAGAGTAGTCCTTCAAAAGGCATTAGGAGTTAAGATATGTTAATAACTGTGGAGTTATAAAGGTATGGAAAAGAAAGATTGAGCTGATCATTTACCTTTTCAAAAGAAAATTACAAATGCAAAATTAATGGTTCCACATTTAGTTGGAATCACAGAAAGGCAGGGCTGAACAGGGTCATGAGTGGTCATTTCAGGTATTTAGGCAATTCATATGTATAATATTTTCCATTAATTTATTGACTTGATACAGAGCTAGTTTGCAGAATATGAGTCTATCATATATTCCAGGGTCTCTGAGTGCCCTTTTTCAACTTGGTCAGGGCAAATAAAATAGGCATTGTGTCTGGATTGCATAAATACAGTGTCCAGGACATACTCCACACTTTCCACTGGAATTTCCTGATGAGAAATGTGGGAGCTCCTGACTGAGAAAGATCAGCAAATGTTGACAATGCTAGAGGTGAAGAAATCAAGGTCATGTTGGTACAGCAGAGAGAACCTTAAATCATTCAAAGCTATTTGGAGAGAAAGCCACTACAGAATGATCCCATGGCTGACATACACAGTAGCCTATACTGACAAATGAAAGGAGTCAGCTCAGCAAGAGAGAGCCAGTATACAATACAGTTGTGATTTCCCAATTACTTCCTCTCAAAGAAGGGGAGACTAAAATAGACACAAAAGGGAAGAACACACAAAAAGCGTATTCAGTGATACACGCAAGATCTTGCTTTTGCCTTCTAACTCCTGGAATACACATAACGTGCATAAGAAAACCAGACAATAGTTATTCTCTGTTCTTGCAGAACCTATTTTTTTTTTAATATGGTTGGAGTATTGCATTTAGTGATGACGTGGGTTCAGAAAGAGAAGCAGACGTATCAATACAAGCCTGAGGCAGACAGACATGAAGTAAGCATGAAGCACAGGTCTCCAAAGGTGAAAAGGTAATGAATTAAAAACTGCTGCTCCTTCTGTGTTCTTACTCTGACTTGTTAATTGCAGAGTTATGTAAGATCTATACTTCAAGTGGTCAGAAGGACAGTGAGTTGGTAAAATAGGTGACAACAGTTAAAAATTAAACTAAAAATGACCCAGTTCTTTTACAATATGTTATTTTCAAGTGCCTTGAGGCATTGAATTACATGATGTAAGTGCTGTGCTAATTGAAATTGCTGCATCCTCTCAAAGCAATTGACTTTATGAACCCATTTTCTCCCAAAAAATAGAAAGTGAGGAGGAGAAAAAAAGAAGCAGAAGCCTCCCACTTTTTGCAGTCCAAAAATAGGGAAAGAGAGAGAAGGTTTCTCCAGAAATGGTGTGGGAGAAAACAAAATTATGAATAAGTTACAGACTGCAGATACAGAGATGATCTAGATTTGTTAGATTCTTTTTGATGGGTAAGAATTCAAATAGGAAGAATGGCTAAGTAGAGTTCTAAGAACAGAGGCTCCTAGGACATATAATGGGACAGTCTTGTTATTTTTTAAGTGTTATCTTTCTGGGGTTGTGTGTCGTTGATGTTTCTTAACAAGAAAATCTTCTGTGGTATGTTCTGGAAAGGAGCAATAATAGTAAAGAAGACATATGACTTCATTTGTAATCAGAGACGGCACTAGGATGGAGACCTTTCCCATAGTTGTGTTATAAATGCGTTGATGGTTTGAGAAAGAGAGACGGGAGGAAGTTACATGGATGTATGCCCAGGATGGACAGTTTATTACAAAATTTAATTTAGTTGAAAGGCCAGAAGAGGAAGTCATTGGCATTTATTTATTTTTTAAAAGAACATTTAACAGCTGATTTATTAATTTTTTCTTCAGCAGTTTTCTTTCTTTTTCTTTTTTTCTCCTTATAATTGTTGACTTCCTTCTTCTGACCAAATATTTAAGAAATTCTAAAACTGTCTAATTCAAATATTGTGGTCAGAGCTTGTTTGTTGAAGAAAGGATCATCTGTGCAAATACTTGTATGTTTTCTTCCAGATATTTTGGTGGGAAAACCGATAATAAAATTAATTCTTCATACCACTTAACTCTAATTTCAATAAATTTGAAATGAACTGAATAATAAAAGGTTCAGCTTCCTCTTACACATTTTATCTTCCTATGTCTGGGCATGTATAGCATCATGACATATCCTGGCACAGCACAAGTGAATAAGCAGTAATTGTCTCTAAGACATGTAGCATGAAGAAAGGACCTAGTATTTGGTCTTCTGAATAACTTTTAACAATGTGTGGCAGGTTAGCCCTTGGATAGGGGTCAAACCACACACACCCGCTCACACAGTTCCTGCCCCCATCCAATAATAGGGGAGAGAATTAAAGAGGTAAATGGCAAAGAGGACTCGTGGGTTGAGATAAGGACAATTTAATAACTAAACTACAATAATATTGGAAATAATACTATATACAAATATGCAATGTGATACACAGTCATACTGCCCCTCCCCACCTGATGACCAAAGGCCCAGCCCACT